>VXBZ01006141.1:89162-199452 GCA_013399135.1 Heliornis fulica
CCCGCCCCCCCCCCGCGCCTAAAGATCTGCTGCTGCGCTTCAGGCTGTGCCAGCTCCGAACAGCTCGCCTCGGGGACTGTGATCTCTGCCTGTCCTTATCTCGACCAATAAACCTTTCATTGCATATTCTCTCCCGTGTCCAGCTGAGCAGAGAAGTGCTAGAGAGCCTTTGATGGGCATCTGGCCTCCAGCCAGGGTCAAACCACCACAAGTGGCAAAGTTAACAATGTCTGGTTACTAGCTGTTTTATTTTGATATGCTAGATATGGTGGTACTATTGTTGTTGTTCTTGCTCATGATGATGATGTTATTAAATTGGAGGAATCTAACAGATTGGATAAGCATTATTTCTGCTCTGTAAATCGATGCTGACTACTCCCACTCACCTTCCTGCCCACCTTTTTGGGGAATGAGGTTAGCCTGATAGATCTGTAGTTCCCGAGATTCTTCTCTTTCCCTTCTTTAAGATAAGAGTAACATTTGCTTTCTTCCATTCCTAAGGAACCTGTCACAATCACCATGACAATCTTACAATTACATCAGACAGCTCCCTGGGTACCATGGGTTCTTCCTATCACATCCCATGACCCAACATGTTTAAATGTTCCCTATCACAATCTTCCACCAAGGCTGTTTTTCATGCTCCAGACAGGCACAAAGCAGGCATTGCAAACTTTGGCCTCTTCCTTGTCCTTTTGACACCTTACCCCCTTCCCTATACGGTAGGAGACCCATATGTTCCCTAGTTTTCCTTTTGTTGGTGGTGTACTTGCAGAAGTCCTTCATGTTGTTCTCCATGTCCCTCACCAGATGCAATTCTAGTTGGGCTTTTGGTTGTCCTAAGATGGTGACAATGTGGTGTTGGTAAGTTACAGCAATCACATTGGAAAAAGGTTTGCAGAAGCAACTATTCCTTTTTATTTTCCCTACCCTCGCAGCAATTAGGTCTGTGTGGGCTTGGACACTGGTGGAGAGAAAACACTTGGGAAATTGATTTTCTCATCTAACCCTGTAGAACTTTTGACATGTTTACAATAGGTTGCAGTGGGTAGTGTGTGTGAACTCCAACAGACATGGTGGCCCTGTGAGATGTGGTGTTTCTTGATGCTGCTCTTGACAGCAAGCTGTTTCTAAAAGATCATTTTTGCCCAGTGCACACTTTGGATGAAGGGAACCACAGACAGAAAGAAGTATCTATGTAGTTCCTCTATTCAGAAATATCTGTTGTGCAAGATGACTACACTCTGTCCAAACTGGGAGGATATTTCAAACTGACAGGAAAAAAATTATGGTAGCAATAATTGTTATAAGTCTCCAGGGCTCAATAAGGAAACTAGCCAGAGATTTGGGACTGACTTATGAAGAAAGAAGATAAAACATTCATCATAGCAAATTTCATTTAGCTTGACAGTCCCAAGAAAATGTGAAATGTGGAAATCTTAAGAGATGGAACATAATTTATTGTCTTCACTGTCCAGGAAAGTATGCAAAACAAAGAATTCAGCCTTTCTTGGTTTAAATTATAGGGACATGTAGGGACATTGTTTTATAATGTATCAAAGTTTATAATTTTTAGTATTTTTAGAATAATTGGAACTTTAGTTGTATGACATGCTAGCCAAAGTGTATTGTATTCACCTCTTTCAAAAGAGAAACTGATATACTGTCCATATGTATCAAATGTTCCATTGCAAGGTGGTGCATTACGTCAAAATCAGGAAAGTATACATAAACATATAGATAAAAAAACATATACTTATAGTAAAGGACTTATGCAGAAATTCTAATAAAATGTGTTTCACTGATTAAAAGGTTTACTTCAGTTCATGAAATCATCATTATAAGCAACTATATTTTTGAATGAAATGCCTTAATATACTATACTGACCACATATTTATTTCATAAACTTGGTAAAAATTCCATTTACATTAAAAAAAAAAAAAAAACAAAAATCATCTGAACCCAAAAGTGGGAAATTCATGTAACTTCCAAAAGCCACTGTTAGCCAGCAGAAGTAGTATGATTTCTCCCAGGAAATTTTAATGTTCCTACAAAAAAACCTGAATAAATACTATTTTTAAAGTCTATAGCTTTTGTGGGCAGCCTGCTCCAGCAACCTAAACATATCTTAAAACTTTCTGATACTCCTGCCCACAATAACTAGTAGTGGAGGTAATGAATTCAACTGGAATGCAGATAGCACACAGTCAGATATAAAAGAATAGTAAATGAATAAAGCAAGCAGGATGAGATCTCTTAATAAAAAAAGGGAGAAGATAGAAGAAGAAATTATACTGAAGGAATGTGGAGAAAGTGAAACTCATGTGACATAATTTAAAAGATAACCTAAAACCAAGTCAACACACAAAATCAAGACAATGGTAAAAGGAAACACAGGCATAATGGAGACGCAGTCGTTCTATGTTTTGGAAGCAACTTCTTTAGCAGAAAACAAAACTGCGAATGTGTTTCCAAGTAAGATTTCAATAAACTTATTTATTAAAATAAATAAATGGATAGCAAGATGATAGTGGGGCAAATACTGAAAAAAACATGTAAGAGGCAATAATGCATAGAATTGATTGTGCAATGAAGAGAAAGAAGAATATAAAAAAGAGAGACTAGTGCCTGCCCTTTCCCCTGCCTCATCAATACAAGCAGATGATGACACCAGACAGTCTAGGACTCTATACACTGATTACAGGTGATCAATTACTGACTATTACTAATGATTCCAGGAATACAACTTTGAGAACTGGGTAAACCAGTTTTAGGGATGTCCTGGTTTTGGTAGGGATAGAGTTAATTTTCTTACAATTAGCTGGTATACTGCTGTGTTTTAGATATAGGATGATTGTGTTGACAACACTCATTTTTAGTCAAGTCCTTTTCAGCTTCTCATACTGTCCTGACAAAGCCCAAGAACCTGGAAAGGAAAACAGCCAAGACAGTTGACCCCAACTGACCAATGGGATATTCTGTAATGTATGACATCATGCTCAGTGTATAACTGATGGTTGGGCAGGAGTCAGAGCAGCTCAGGAGCTAGCTGAGCATTAGCTTCAGGTGGCAAGCACTTGTGCTGTTCATCAGGTGATTGCTGTTGGTGTTATTATTGTCATCATCTTCCTTTTCTGTATTATTAAACTAACCTTATTTGAACCCATGAGTTTTCCTTCAATTCTCTCCCCACTGTAGGAAGGGAGTTTAGCTACCACCCAGGTTAAACCATGACAGGGGTAACAAGAACAACTCTTCAATGTAGCCATAGAGAGTAAATTAGAAAATAGCATTGTGCTATAAAGTAATAGAAAGAATCCCACTTCCAAAGAAGACTTGGAAGTCCAACCCCTACCATTCTGTGGTGCTGTGACTCTGTGTGACCTCAGAACCACAGGAGCAGTGGATGGGGAAGAATAACACCAGCAAAAGGTGCAGGCGTAGTTTGTGATTCAAAACCAGACTACAAACAAAATTCCCAGACCTTTCCAAAAGGCAATTGTGGCTACACTCCACCATTTCTTACTTACATAACAGAAAACTCTATGTTGCAATGGAGGGGAAAAAAAAAAGATTACATGACTTTTCCCTTTTTATGCAACCAGTTTTTCTTGCTTAGTTTTTTTAATGCTGCCTATGACGTTCTTGTTTGTTAAGTTTTAATATTTGACAACCTTTTAGCTTAATAGTCAACATTGTAAATTTCAGCAAAATGCTATCATTCATGCAATTACATTCACACCTAAATAAACAAAAATAAAATCTACTTATATTTCTTGGCAAGTTAATTCATTCTGGTTAACATTTTTTAAATGTCGACCAGAATTGTTTAATTGCACTAGTATCTTTGCAGATAGGAATATACAATTTTGACCTTCTGAATGGTCATATTAACATTTAAAACAAATCTACATATATCAAGCTATGTAGAATATTTGTTGTAAAGTTCAAAATATTTTGAATGAATTCATGAAAGATTAGATAAGAACACACAAAGGGCAGAAGGAAGATGGAGAACTGAAGACTCAGCTAACTGTTGATTACTAGAAATGGTTTCAATCTGAATTTGAAAACTTAAAAAAGCTTTTATTTATCTTTTGTGACAAAAATTTACATGCAAGCTGAAAGCCAGAACAAAACCCCAAATTGCCACAAAGATATATCTGCATATGTGTTATTATATGTAAACATAGAATGTGTTCAACTTGAGAACAATTCAGCCCACTGTTATCATATGCACCACTGTAAGTCACATCATTATTTACTTTTTACTTACACAATGGACCCCCAAAAGCGATAAGATTTATACTGGGTATTGTACATACAAAGGGGAAAAATCCCTTATCCTAATGGCATCCCTATGTAAATAAACAAGAAAAAATAGAGGGAATAGAACAAAATGTCAAACTATTTGCCCATTCACACAGCTGCAAGTTAAAGATGTATTGTTCATCCCACGTGTCATCCATAATTCTGGGGGTTACCTGTTCAAGTATCTATTACTAGGAAAGTAAGTTTCCCTTAAAAGATGCAAAATCTTTCATCCGTTTTGTGTTTTCATTTCTGAAGATTGTCTTTCCACTCCAGAACTTTTGTTCTCAAAAGCAGACTCAAACCCAATGAAAATCATAAGACTATGCCTGTGCCTGCAACTGCCCACACTGCCTGTGGAATTTGGTTAAATTTAGAATATTCCTCTACTCACTGCAGCCTCAATATCACTCCCATTTTGTTTAATTTATTATAATGCAATATAATCTTTAAACCTGTGGAAAATAATGTAAAATAAGAAATGAGTGCTTCATCTTCACTTTTTTAAACAAATTAATGGCAATCCCAATCTGGCCAGTATGATGAAACTACAATTCTTCCACACTTAAGAGTAATCCACCTGTTTTACCACTCATTCAGTTCATTTCAGGACATAATACAGGGCTGAAAAAATATATCTGAGACAGGTAAGACAGTGATAAAATCTGGAAGTCTTCCTGGACTGATTAGCCAGTGAATAAAACAGCCTTCTACCAGACTTTATGCTCCACCATAAAAGAGTTAAACTGCTGCTACCATCAGAGTAATCTGTCTCTGAGTAAAATATTTTGGGCACAGCTCTGTATTGTGCAAAGTAGACATATCCCTTCTTTCAATTCCTGAACGAAATCTATGGATATATAGATAGTAATGTCCTGAGCTTTTGGACAGGTACACTATGATGATAAGAGGAGAAATTAACAAAAATTACAATTGCCCATACTAGCAGATAATAAGCATTCCTTGGTATGATGCAAGGGTCCATGCAAACCAGCATTTTCCTAAACAGCTCCTGGGTGCAGTTTAAGAGTGAGACTGCTCCAGGAAAGATGGCCAAGAGACAGTTTCCATGCAGCCAGTTTGTTCTGGATGTTAACTGAACAGCTTGTGCAGCTTTGAGGTATTCCTTCTTGATTGGCTTGATGTCCTAGAAACATCTGTGGCATTCCTTAGTAGCTGTAATTTTACTGGCTTTGTCAATTTTTGCATTGCTCAGTCACTGGAAGTTAATGGAGGCTTAACCAAGGATTCTAAGGGCAGCATAGTCCGTACTAAAGGAAACAGATTTACAAAGAGTAAAAAGAACCATGCAACCTAAATTTCAGTTCAGTGTTGACCCCCAAAAGGTGTTTGGTTATACCTGTAAATTCAAATTAAAATCACCAACATTCCTTAATTTGAGTCTCATCACAAGAGAGGGTTGAGACAGGATAGCTGCCTATGACAAGCATTATTTTCTTAATCAAATGTGATTCCTTTAAAACTTTTAATTTACTGAGTTAATATTATTTCATTTTGGACTGCGCATAACATTAAGAGTTTTCTTGAAGTCTTAAACTGCCCATGAATACAATTACTGATTGCATCTTAATTTGATTTTCAAAAAGTACCTATTCCAATGGAAAACTTCTGTGCTCACATTATGTTTTACAGCACCTAGTAGAAAGCAATTTGGAATTAGAATGTGGCCTACTAGGTAGGCAAGTTACACAGCATTTCAAGCACTATTTTCTTATCTCTTGTATTCTACTTGATTCCATCTATAGGTATAAACTGTTTAACGAATGAGGCAGGTCTACAATTTTATTTTGTATTTGCACCAACCACTATATACTATATACTAATTTCCTGTTGGGATTTTCTGCAGTACTGCTTATCATTTTATCTAGACGGTGATTTAAGGAATTTAATATTCACAACACACTCATTAAGCAAGAAGGGATTATTGTTCCTACTTCACAGATGAGGTCTTTGTGCACTTAGTTGAAAATATGTTATTTGAATGCCACAAGGACTGAGTTCCAAATTAAAAAAGTATAAGTTTTTTTCAGACTTACTGGTCATTCAGAGATGTCATTCTCAGTGGAAGCCGTGACTACTTCATTCCTATGTTAATTATATCCAGGTATTTTAGGTCAAGAAAGGTGTTCATTATATTCTTGTTTAAGTCAGAGAAAAAATATGCTTGAACGATGCAGGACAGAGTCCGAAAAAAAGGAAGTAAATATTACATCCCTCTATCAAATCTTACTTTAAGCAATTTATTATGACTTTCAATTGAATTACAGAATAATTTAAGTTTGAAGAGACCACTGGAAGGCATCTAGTTCAATTCTTTGCTTGGCTGTCCATGGCCTTGTTTGGCCAAGTTCAGTTTAGTTCAGAAAGAATTCCATCTCCATGGACAGACGGTCCACTGTCTTTTTTAACAATTTATTCCAATACATTTGATTACCCTTATTGGAAGAATTCATTTGTAGTATCAGATGGGTATTTCCCTTGCTGCAACTTGTGCTTGTTAACTCTTGTTGTATTACCCTGTACTGTGCTTCTGAGTGCAGTTGGGCACTGAGGTAGAACACCTCTAGAAAAATGGTATGCAGTCATGTGCTGAGCAGTGGAGAAGGGGATGGCAGAGCTTCACCGAAGTAGCTCTGGAGCTCTTTTGCAGCTGAAACGAAGAGCAGATAACTATTGTGTATCTGTTGTGTCAGTTCTAATGTTGCCTGACTCATGGTAATTAACTGACAAGATACTTAGTTTAGCCAACAATATGATATTCAACAAGGCCAAATGCCGGGTCCTGCACTTTGGTCGCAACAACCCCAGGCAACGTTACAGGCCCAAGCCTGGAGTGGCTGGAGAGCAGCAGGGTGGAAAGGGACCTGGGGGTGTTGGTTGACAGCCGCCTAAACATGAGCCAGCAGCGTGCCCAGGTGGCCAAGAGGGCCAATGGCATCCTGTCTTGTATCAGGAGTGGTGTGGCCAGCAGGACCAGGGAGGTGATAATCCCCCTGTATTCTGCATTGGTGAGGCCTCACCTCGAGTACTGTGTTCAGTTTTGGGCCCCTCACTTCAAGAAGGATGTTGAGATTCTGGAGCGTGTCCAGAGAGGGCAACGAGGATGGTGAAGGGTCTGGAGAACAGGCCCTACGAGAAGCGGCTGAGGGAGCTGGGGTTGTTTAGTTTGGAGAAGAGGAGACTGAGGGGAGACCTTACTGCTCTCTACAACTACCTGAACGGATGTTGCAGTGAGGTGGGGGTTGGACTCTTCTCCCCAGTAACAGGCGACAGAACTCGAGGTAATGGCCTCAAGTTGCGCCAGGGAAAATTTAGGTTGGATATTAGAAAGAACTTCTTTACTGAGAGAGTCATCAAGCACTGGAACAGTCTACCCAGGGAGGTGGTTGAGTCCCCATCTCTTGAGGTGTTCAAAAGACGGGTAGATGCAGTGCTTGAGGACATGGTCTAAGGGTAGACTTGGTGGTGGTAGGTTAATGGTTGGACTGGATGATCTTAGGGGTCATTTCCAGCCTTAAAACTTCTATGATTCTATGATTCTGAGGTAATAAATTTCCAATTCAGCTGATTACGTATCAAACAGTTACAAAAGACAGATATACAGTAACTGAGTTAGACTAAATTTACACTTCAAAATTGTGAGACCTGATAAACAAGAACACAAGACCAGAACTGAAAACTCCATTAAGTAATGTGTTAACCTTCTAAGAGAATAAAGAATGAAAACAGTTTTCTTGCAGTAGGGGAGCATCCATTAATTGTATATTCATGTCATAAGAGTGAAGGAGTTTTACTTATTAATTATTCTGTTAGTTAGACACATGTTTTATTTCAAAATGGCAATGGTTTAATTGCATTAGGGCTCTGATGTCTACAGTTACATTAATACAAAAATCTACAAAATCACAAATCAAATACAAATAATAAATCTTTAGGAGCCAACAGACTTGAAGTATATAACTATTTTGAAATTCAAAATATTATCAGAAATAACCACTGTGAGTAGTACCATGAGAACGTTATTTTAGGATAATGAATGATAATTTTAGGATAATGAAACATTTAGGATAATGTTCTTATTATCATTATCTTCTATAGTTTTTAGATAATAGAATAAAAATAGAAAATAGTTTTTAGATAATTCCTGAGACAAATTATTTAAAAGAAAATTTGAAAATTTATCATTAAAATTAATGAAAAAATCAGTGTATAACTGCTCTTTCCCAAACATGAAATTGCCCTTTCATTAAAAAAAAAAACAAACAAACAACCAAACCCCAAAAAGTTAAGCATACTTTTGAAAAATTATATGGAAAATTAATAGATTTGCAAAGCAAACTATAACATAACACTAATAATACAAGAGGCTACCAACATTTATTTGTATAGAGCTCTGGGAAACAAAATCTCACATGATATAAACTCTATGGAATTACTTTGCCCTCCTGACTTTTTAACTAATCAACATGAAAAGATTAATTTTAAACTTCGAAGCACGTAATGGAAGACTGTAAGAGATTCTACCTTTAGGACTGCAACACTAATCTGGAGGAACTAACTACATACTGATTTTACTAGCAAAGTGACAAAAAGACACCCTCCCACCCAAACACTGCTGACATTTTCTTGGTGAACAAACTGAATAATTCTAAAAATGAAGAATAGTACTTTAAATAGAGTTTCTTACAATATGGAAGTTAGGCTATCAAAACAAAACAAAACAAAACAAAACAAAACAAAACAAAACAAAACAGCAAAAACAAAAAACAAAAAACACCAAACAAAACACATATAAAGAACTAAGAAGTTTTATTGTGTCTTTTGTGGGTTTTTTTCCCTCCATACTCCATGCTATTTCTTAGCTTCAGGATCTCAATTTCTAGGTAGGAATTCTGAATCTTACATGGTACAAACAGGTAACGTGGATGGTATGTCCTTATATGTTATTCTTAATGCACAAGCACATTCCTGGTCTTGCTTAAACTGGAAGAAAGGCTGTGTTTATTCAATTATTAACAACTCTGCATAAAGGAATTAATTACATTTACCAAGAAGTGTTAGAATAGAATTTGCTAGAATAGGCAGCTGTCTATTGCACTGTACCCCCAAAATTATTTCTATTGGAAGTATGACTTTAGCAGTATCCTCCGTTCTGTACCTTCTGTGGTTGGTTATCAGCAGGTAAAATTTAGAATATACATAAATTATGCATTACATATTTTAACTGTTCTAAATAAACTATTACAGTTTTAGAAATTCATTAAAAGGAAACACTGCAGATAGGAAAAACAGAAACCTTGAAAAAAAACAGAGCAGAGGTTTCCAGAAAAACATCATTGTGCATGATTCCACAGATGAGATGGGAACAATTATTTTTTTTAAATGACCATGCTGAAACTTACTTTAAGCCTTCCAATTAAAATTCTTCCTCAAATTATTCCTATGTTTAACCACGGGGTCATTATGAACACTACATTTCTTGAGATTTATAATCTAATCTTTCTCATGAGAGTTCTGATTATAATTCAAGCAACTGCCGCACCTACAAAATATCAAAGGATAAGCTTAATTTGCAAGAAAATTGAACTAGATACTAATATTGCCTTTTCTAGGTCGTGTGCATTAATGTTTCCGACAACTTAGAACAGCAAAGACCTTAGTACAGTTGTATCATTAGAGTATCTAATGGACCGCCCAATAAATACTAATGTCATACTCCAATTTCAATGCTAGATGAGACCATAAATATCATTATATCTGAGTAGTTATCCAGTAAAGCTGAGTAAATTATAATGGTCATTACACTGGCCATATTTCACTGTATGCTCATGTTCAATCTGTTGTCCATATTAGCACAGCCTTTAAAAAACTATGGCATATGTTTATTTGTTCTACAGAAAACGTTCTTTGAATTTTTAAGAAAGATTTGCAGCTTATTTTTCTAATAGAATCCTATTATTCCTACTTTCATACAACATCATTAAAAACAAAAGTAAACGTTTATTACTACTGTTACTACCGGTACATACAACATTGTAGTTTATTTTTATCTCTGAATTTTATTAATGTTTATTCTTCCCCCAGGATCACCAAAATATTGAAATGTTTTTATAACAGTATTTTATAATCTTCACCTGAAAAGATACCCCAATAATCTGTCTAAAACAGTAGCTGTGTCAAATATTTTCTGGTTTTAGTAAATATAAAAAATATACTGTCATGAAAAAAACTTTTACAATTGAAATAAAATATATTTATCATTAATTTAACAAAGAATATTGCAGAAGCTGAACAATACATTTATTCTATTTCAAATATAAGCCTAATTTCACTGTCCTTTTATACAATTTAGATTAGTTCAAGATATGTTCCATTAAGAACAAGGAAGTACTTTTTAAGGTTTAACCCCAGACAGCAAATAAGCTGAACACGGCTGCTCATTTATTTTCCCCTGGTGGGATGAAGGAATGAGAGGTCTATAAGTGAGAAAACCTGTCACTTGAGATAAAGACATTTTTATAGAGAAAGAAAAAGCCATGCATGCAAGAAAAGCAAAATAAGGAATTCATTCACCACCTCCCATCAGCAGCCATCTCAAGGAAAGCAGGGCTCCATCCTGTATAGCTGTTACATAGGAAGACAAATGACATCACTCGGACATTTCCCTCTTCCTTCTTCTTCCCTTAGCTTTATGGATTGAGCATGACATTATATGGTATGGAATTCCCTTTGGTCAGCTGGGGTCAGAAATCACAGCTGTGTCCCTTCCCAACTCTGTGTTCACACCCAGGTATGGTGTGAGAAGCACAAAAGGCCTTGACGCTGCGTAAGCACAACAACTACCTGCTACAACTGAAAACACCAAAGTACCATCAATATTCCCATACTAAGGTCAAAACACAGCAGTATACCAGGTACCACAAAGAGAATTAACTTGATTTTAGATAAAACAAGTACAGTATTAAACAAATTAATTTATTTCCCTGATTGTAATAGTTCTGCCTATGCATATGTAACCTAAATACATTGATTCTTTCCTCTTTAGCCTACTAGGGCTTAAAAAAAAATACTGGTTTGTTGGGGTTTTTTTCATCTTCCTAAAATTAATGTATTTCTCTAGATTTCCTAAAATCATGGAAAGGTTTGGGTTGGAAGAAACTTCAAAGATCATCTAGTTTCAACCCCCCTGCCATGGACAGGGACACTCTCCACTAGACCATGTTGCCCAAAGCCCCATCCAACCTGGCCTTGAACACTGACAGGGAGGGGGGAGCCTCAGCTTCTCTCGGCAGCCTGTACCAGGGCCTCACCGCCCTCACAGTAAAGAATTTTTTCCTTTTAACTAATCTAAATCTGCCCTGTTTTAGTTTAAAGCCATTACTCTTTGTGTTATCACTATACTCCCAGACAAGGAGTCCCTTCCCAGCTTTTCTGTCAGCCCTTCCCAGAGCCTTCTCTTTTCCATGCTGGTCAAGCCCAACTCACCCAGTCTATCTTCATAGGAGAGGTAGTCCAGCCCTCTGATTATTTTGCTGGGGACCCGTTCCAACAATTCAGCATCCTGCTTCTACTTGGGGACCTAGAGTTGGATGCAATACTCCCAGTAGTGTTACCAGAGCAGTGTAGAGGAGTAGAATCACTTTCTTCACCTGCTGGTCACACTGCTTTTGGTGCAGCCCAGGATATGTTGGTCTTATCTGGGCTGTAAGCATATACTGCTGGCTCACGTTGAGCATTCCATCACCCAACACCCAAAGTCCTTCTTCACAGGACTGCTTGCACTTCATTCTCTGACCACCCTGTGGTTCTGTTTGGAAATGCACTGACCCACCTGCAGGACTTTGCACTTGGCCTTGTTGAACTTCACACAGTTTGCATGGGCCCACCTGTCAAGCCTATCAAGGTACCTCTGGATAGCATCCCTTCCCGACAGGATATCAACTCCACCACACAGCTTGGTATCATCTGCAAACTTGCTGAGGGCACGCTCAATCTCACTATCCATGTCTCTGACAAAGATCTTAAAACAGTGCTGGTCCCATTACTGACCTCTGAGGAATGCCACTCATCACTCATCTTGATTTGGACATTGAGCCATTGACCACAGCTCTTTGAGTGCGACCACCCAGACAAATCCTTATTCACTGAGTGTTCCATCTGTCAAATCCATGCATCTCCAACTTGCAGACAAGGATACCATGTGGGATTTTGCTGTATTACTTTTGTTCTTGAAAGCGTCTAAAACTAATTTGCTAGTTTATCTTACTCAAATATCTCTGCCATTATTGATGTTAACTCTTAACATCAGTTGAAATCTATTTGAGTAATTCTTAATTTTTCTTAATGCTCAAGTTATAAATTGTTGAAACTAAGCTAACTTTTTTTATTCTCAACATCTTAAAGTATTCCCTAATCAAACTGCCTATTCGTAGCTACTTTACAAAATTTCATTACTGTCTAATTATCCAGTCATCTTTTCTTCTTATAAAAGATTTTTAACTGAACTTTTTTTTTAATTATCATTAGTTTAATTCCCCATTTATCAATCAGCCAACTTTATCTTAGCATATTTCTCCTGATAAGCTAGTAAAAGACCTTCCCCTTAACTCCCTTAAGTCTTTTAGATATTGCTATACTCTTTTGTTTTCCTTCCAACAGCTGTACATGTCACACTGGAGACCTACATTTGTCCCATCTTTTCTCATATTTCACGTAGAGATGCAAAGCAACTGCCAAAGAAGTAAAAACCTAAGGAATTTTTGCTTGTTTGTTTTAATAGGACTAAGAATGTCCCTGACACCACTTAGAAGTTCTCTCTGTTGATGTATCAGGAAGTCAAATCGTGCACAAGGCTGGTTCTGAGATCCCAGCAGAAGGCAGCATAGGCATTGTACTCTCTAAATTGCATGAATTGTGTTATGGTGGTATCTTAAATCTGATAGTATCCCTTTTCTGGAAACTGAATCTCCTGGCACTGCTGTACCACATGAGGTCAGAGATTCTTGCACCTGCTGAATTCAAGTGTTCACCAAATTAGGTGTTTTGTATGTACCGATAGCTTCCTTAGCCTTACTTCTTAAGACCAACCAGACACTCAGGATGGCTGTTTCCTTCTCTGGATCATAAAGGAACTGTTCTGAATAAATTCATTTTTCCTCTGCCTAAAATATTGGAATACTACAGCACCGAGGGCAGGTTACTTCTGTAAGGGACAGAGAGCCAGGAGTCAAGCGTAACAAGGCAGGCATAGGCAACTGCCTCATTAACAGTTTATGATATTTGAGATAGTGAAAAAAGAAAATATCTGAGGCTACTATCTCAAAGGTTTGGGTCAGAAATTGCATTTATGTACAATATTGGATTACAGGATATAATGAAACAAAGAAAGCGGATTTGTTCACAGAAGCAGGTAGTGATTTCAAATGCAAAGCACAAGATATTTAGATAGAAGTAGGTTTAAAATTTTCTTTTAAAAGAACAACATTTTTTTGCGGTATAACATAAACCTTTCATTTTTTTAGGAGGAATTTATATAAAAATATTAATTTTCATCTGTTGAAGATTAATACAACTGTGGCAATTTTTTGAATCAAGAACTTCAATTTTGGAAGTTCTTATATCATCATTTATGCCTGTAGATTCTCGAAGTGAGATTCACTTGCTGAATAAAAACACTGATTATCATAAAAAGCACAGTTGGTACTATACTGGATGCAATCTATCTTATTCACATAGAAATGAACAAAACAGCTATTATTTATGTGGTCCAATTCCCTTTTCTAGCACAATCTATACTTGCATATATCCTCTTTCCTCACCTGCATATCAAGTATAGTCCTATTGTTTTCAAAACAGTCCTATTCTGCCTCAGACATTCTCTATCTGAGCAGAGTTTTTTTATTTTTTCTTTTACAGTGTCCTATTTTAACTCATCCAGACACAGGGACAAGACCTTCCAGCAAGTACACCCTGCTTCTGCATTCTTTCTGGAGGGGGACTAGATGGCTGTGTAAGGTAGATTTCTAAAATCCAAGGCTCCATTTAAATTCTGTATGCTTTTCCACATATATATATACACACACACGAACATATATATATGTATAAACAGCATGGCAGAAGAAAGCACACTGAATCAACTCTGTTTACCACTATCAAAGGCATTCATTGCATATTTCCACTTACACATGCACCGTGTTTGTTACGAAGTTTACCTCCAAGTTGCTAGCAGAAAATTCTATCAGAAATGTAGTGTACAGTTAACCAAACATGTTCTAGCTTTTTCTAGAATGCCTGTGGCCCCTCCTACCAACCAGCATGACACTCTTCCTTTAGTTAAACAGCTTGCTCTCTGGCATTCCAATCTCATATCCTTCTTCACTGCCTTAATGATAATTTAAATTTCCCTCATAGTCTGACACAATACTAGTATGAGATGTCACTCTGACACCAGCTTGGTAAGACCAAAGATGGTCTTCCCGTTCTCTGGCAGATGGACACCATCAATCACCAGAAGAACAGGTTTCTCAAAGTAACTCCTGTGCTCTCATTAGCTGACCTTCTGTGGTACCAGTCCTGTAACCATTTGTGGAATTGACTTTCATAACCCCTCCCTTCGACCAGGATTAATGAATAAACTTCCTGCACTCCAGTGTCCCATACCACCTGTTCCAGGGCTCTGTAATCCTCAGACTCTTCCTGGCTGTATCACTGGTGCCCATGTGAAACAAAGCAGCAGATTATAGTTGGTGGACTGTACAAGGCTTGGTAGTCTCTCAGTGACATCTCTGATCTGAGTCCCTGGTACCCAGCACGCCTCTATAGAGAGCCTGTCACTCAGTATGTGCTGCCTCTGTACCTCTCAGAGGAGAGAACCCCACTACTACCCAACTTTTCTTGGTTGTGCTGGTGGCTATACAGAGAGAAGAAAAGGCTGCCTCACTCAGCTTCAGCAACTCTCCTGATGTGGCATATCTTACCTCGCTGGTCTACAGAGCAGTGAAATGGTTCTGCAAGAGCAGTTCAGGCCTTGAGTGAAGTCTCTTCCTCCTGATGGTCCTTGCCATCACAAGCTTCCATTCTGCATTATTGACTCCTCTCCCTTCTGTGTGTGTGCTGGGGGCAAAGTTTGTGGCTGTTCAGCCATGGGCAGTGGTCCACTTCAGACTGCACTTGGAACCAGCTACCTAACTCCTCCTCAACCTCTTTGATGTCATGCAGCCTTCTGACAGCTTCCTGCAGCTCAGCCACCTCCTGCAGGAGGTCCTGCCCCAGGCACATCTTTTGCAGGCAGGTCTGTGGTATGTCCCTGCCCCAGGATACATGGGTACTTCCTCAGCCTGAGGTCTGCACTGCAGCTTCTCCCTTTGTCAGCTCCATCTGGGCAGAGGCATCAGCCACCACTGAGGTAGCTGGGTGCAGACCACCAAGCTGGCACTATAGCCTTTGTTCTCAGACCAGTGAGTGCCCACCATTCTGCCTTGAGGGTCAGGTAGGACGGGCGCCCTTGACCTGTGACAGAATGGAGGCCAGTTGCTGGGTTATGTGTCCTCCAAATCTCCCACTCAGTCTCTGGAATACTCCTTTGAAGAGGCATCATTCCTGTGAGCCATCCCGTGTGAACTGCTGTACTACACACTGGCTGAGACACCATGCCCTGTTTGCCAGCTCTGGCTGCAGAACTGCTGGTGGCTCATGCTCCCTGGGTTGACTTGTGTAGGTGTGATATGGTCACTGTGGCTATGGCAACACCGAGGCTGTGTCAGTGTCTCCTGAGAGAGCTGCCAGCTCCTGGCGGGTCACTCTGCTCCCCTGGCCTTTCCCTGCCCCAGGGAAACCTCCTGTGTAGCAGGGTGTGCTGCTCTGCTGCAGACCAGGCTGGCTCGGGAGCAGCTCCCCTCAGTGACTGATGGGTACAACTCGGAGTCATTAAAAATTACAAGGAACTGAAATTAAAAAAAAATCAAGTTCTACAAAAAATACATATGCTTCTGTGTGAATGTCCAAGTAACTGTGCTTGAAACACCTTTTTTAAAAAACTATGATGATTTCCATTTCTCATCAGCTTCCAGGAAGTCAACACTTTGTCTATGAGCAGAGTTAAAGTGGCAAACTGCTCCTTGTAATCTCTTCCATTCTGCATTTCAGTGCTTATATATTATCTCAAACTGTCCCCATTCAGGTTTCTTTTTCCCTCAGAGCTCTGGGAACTCTGGAGAAGAATGCATCTTCATATTGCAATGCACTCTTCACTCTTGGGATACCTACAGACTGATCCATGTACTGAAAACTGAGTACCCAGAGGCCTCATTTTCTGCATTGTTTTCATTTATAGAGTATCACATGTGTTGTGACACACAGCTAAATTCAGTAATCTCAGCAGTGATGAATGACTTCCTCAGTGTTATAAGAAATGTGAAAAAGTTGAAAAAAACACATTTTCTTTCTCAGTCACTTAAGTGGTTTTATGACAAAACAGCTCTTTCTCTTAGAATAGGAGAACATTTACTGCCATTGTGCAGTGAAACAAAGCTATAGCGAAAATTTTCATTTAACACCCAACTACGACTAAGTTACAGTCTATTACCCTAGTTACTGGGAGATGAGGGTAGGGGAGAAAGCAAATCCACTGAATGGAGGGCAACATTACTCCTTTGAAGATACACAACCCAAATAAACGTGATACAGGCTTTGTTTCAGTTTTCTGTTTGACACTGATAGAAACCCAAGCTAACTAAAAACTTTTTCTGAAAAAAATTTAAAACAGTTTGGTGTTTGTAATAAGTGGGCCTTTTTAGTTCTGGAGGTACTCTATGAGCGTGCAACATAAATTTAATATTATTATAGTCATATTTATGTGATTCTGTGGTGGGTTGACTCTGGAGGCCACGTGGCCACCAAAAGTGCTCTATCACTCTCCTTTCTCAGATGGACAGGGGAGAAAAGATATAAGGAAAGGCTGATGGGTTGAGATAAGAACAGGGGGAGATCACTCACTAATTGCTGTCACAAGCAAAACAGACTCAACTAGGAAGATTTTAATATAAATTTTACAAAATCAAATCAGAGTATAGTAATGAGAAATAAACCTAAATCTTAAAACACCTCTCCCCACTTCTCTCTTCTTCCCAGGCTCAAGTTTACTCATAATTTCTCTTCCTCCACCCCCAAGGTGGCATGGGGAATAGGATTTGATGTCAGTTCATTAAATGGTATCTCTGCCACTCTTTCCTTCTCAGGGGGAAAGACTCCTCCCACACTTCCTTTGCTCCAGATTGAGGTCTCTCTCATGGCAGAAAGTTCTCCATTAACTTCTCTAATGTGAGTTCTTCCCACAGGCTCCAGTTCTTCACAAACTGCTCCAGCATGGATCCCTTCGATGGAGTGCAGACCTTCAGGAACAGACTGCTCCAGCATGGGCTCCCCATGGGGTCACAAGTGCTGTCAGAAAACCTGCTCTGGCTTGAGCTCCTCTAGTCACAAGGCCACTGGTCCTGGCAGGAGCTTACTCCCATGTGGATTTCCCATGGGGTCAACAGGCTCCTTCAGCTGTTACCAACTGCTGTGGCATGGGGTCCTCCATAGGCACCAGGTGGAATCTCTGCTTACAACATCCTCCATGGGCTGTAGGTGGGAATCCTCCTTCAACATGGTCTTCTCCACAGGCTACAGGGGAATCTCTGGTCTGGTTCCTAGCGCATCTCCTCCCCCTTCCTCTTCACTGACCTTGATGTCTGCAGAATTTTTTCTANTGTCTGCAGAATTTTTCACATACTCTCACTCTTAGGCAAAAGCTGCCATTTTTTTTTTTCTTTCTTTCCTGCTTAAACAAGTTATCACTACCATCAACATTGACTGGCTTGGCCTTGGCCAGTGACAGGTCACTATTGGAGCTGGTTGGCACTGCCTGTGTAGGACCTAGGGGAAGCTTTTAGCAGCTTCCAGCAGAAAGCCACCCCTGTAGCCACCCTACACACACACACACCTCCTATAACAAAGCCTTTGCATGAAAACCCAAAATAAATTCATTTTTTTCATAATTTCATTTCTGATTACTGTAAATTTATAATATTTTTATCTATTAAACATATAAAAACTTGACTTCCCCTTAACACAAGAAGAATTCATTCCACTATAGTTTTGGTTCAATTTTTACAATGTGTGATATTTAAATTAAGGTTTTGAAATATGGTGAGTTTTTAAAGATTTTTAATTTTTTCAAGTAAGTTTTGAAATTTTCTATCATGAAAGTCCTTTGAAAGCAAAGTTCAGTGAAGTTTGCAGTCAAGTTCATGTCTATTCTACATGATTAGAGTTCAATAAAGCATGAACTCTTTTAGCCACAAAATTTCAATCATCTTATTTGCAGCTCAAGTGTGTGGGAACTAAATTTTGTCCCCAAAACCATATCGGTGCAGCTAAATCCCCAAATACAAAAATCCCAGTTTATGTCCTGGCACATCGGACCCACAGGAGTACAAGGCTCTAGTGGCCTCCAAAGCACAGTGTACCCTGATACCATCCAGCTAGAAAGGGGCAGAACCCAACTGTGTTTCTGGAGTGACGGGGGATCCTCACAGCTAACTATATGTTACAGCTGATACTGTGAATGTGTTTTCTCAGTCAGCATCAGAGCATGGGCCACAATGCGCTTTCACTGGGAGAGTTGTCCAGCACACCTAAAACCAACTGCCCCAGGGGTGGAAGAACAGCCCCACCATCTTCCATGAGCTGATCCAGTCTGCACTGGAACAGGATGAGGCTCCATAGCACCTGCAGAACACCGATGACATCATCGTGTGGGGCGACACATACGAACTTATTTTTTAGAAAGGGAAAAGAGTACAATTTCTTCTGAAAGCTGGTTTTGGCTATATAATGAAGTAAGGTTGAGAGACCTGCAGAGGACAACCAGTTTTTAGGAATAAAATGGCACAATGGATGTCAACAGATCACCATGGAGGTGATCAACAAAATAGCAGCTGTGTCTCCACCAATTAGCAAAAGGGAAAGAAAAGCCTTCTTAGGTGCTGCGGGTTTTTAGAGAACACACACTGGAAATCACAGTCTGATTGTTGCTCTCAAAAACTGGCAGTGGAGAGACAAACCCATGTGGGCTGCCACACTGTCACAGGATACTGCTGCCCAGGAAGAGAAGCTGGTTGTACATCACGTAGTTGCCCGCATACCCAGGAATCAGGACACTGAGGAACATTTAAACAACTAGCAGGTGGATCCATCTGCTAAGATGGAAGTGGCCCAGGAGGACTTTGACTGCTTACATAAGGGCAAATGGTTTATCGCTCACTGGGTGACACCTCAGGCCATCAAGAGATGCCACATACAGATAGGCTGAACGGTGGACTTGAGCATGGATGCACAGTTTTTCCATGGATACGAAATCAAGCCAGCCAAGCAGTTAAATCCTCTCTAGTATGGAGGGTGATGGCTAAAATATAAATATTGATTGGCAGATTGATTGCATCATGCTCACACATATCCAGCAAAGCAAGTAACATGTGCTTGGCTTGTGGTAGAAGCAGTCACTGGATGGCTGGAGACATATCACAGATTCACAAATTCACAGAATCACAGAATGTTAGGAGTTGGAAGGGACCTCAAAAGACCATCTAGTCCAACCCCCCTGCCTGAGCAGGATCACCTAGATTAAATCACACAGAAACACATCCAGATGGGTCTTCAATGTCTCCAGAAGAGGAGACTCCACAATCTCTCTGGGCAGCCTGTGCCAGTGATCTGCCATCCTCACCGTGAAAAGGTTTTTCCCTACATACAGATGTAATTTCCTATGTTCCAGCCTGGAACCACTGTCCCTTGTCCTATCACTGGCCAACACCGAGAACTGCCTGGATCCATCCTCCTGACACTCACTCTTTACATATTTATAAACATTAATGAGGTCACCCCTTCGTCTCCTCGTCTCCAAGCTGAAGCGACCCAGCTCCCTCAGCCTGTCCTCAGAAGGAAGGTGTGACGCTCCCNCCCTCTCACCTGCACTGCTCTCCAACAGGCCAGACTCCAACCTAGACTGGTACCTGGGGTTGTTCCTCCCCAAATACAAGACCCTACACTTGCCCTTGTTCAATCTCATTCAATGTCTCCCTGCCCAGCTCTCCAGCCTGTCTAAATCCTGTTGAATGGCAGCACAACCTTCTGGTGTGTCAGCCACCCCACCCCATACCCCATTCCCCATGGTGTTGCATAAATGTTGAGAGTTTGATGTGTGGCTGAGGAATGCAAGGAGGTTCAGAAAGGACCCCCTTGTTTTCTAAACCCTTTCTCAGAGAGGAGCCTAGGTGTGAGAAGGTCCAGTCTTGGTTCTAGACTTGGTCAATTGTTTATGTTTAAGGGATTATGTATAGCCATATATCAGAGACTTGAAAAACAAGTTCTGTGGCAATATGGCACCCCAGAAAGATCTGAGTTAGACAATGGGTCTCATTTCTGAAACAATGTCATAGATACTTGGGCCAAAACATGGCACTGACTGGGTGTATCACATACCCTATTGTGAACTAGCTTCTATGAAATTCAAACTATATAATGGATTGCTACAGGCTGTGCTGACAGCAATACATGGTGGGACCACCAAACACTGGGATACACATACAGCAAAAGCCACTTGGTTGGTTAACTCTAAGGAGTCTACTATACAACCTGACCCTGCCCATTCCAATCTTCCACACACTACAGAAGGGGATAAAGTCCCTTTGGTGTATATAGACAATATGTTGAGAAGGTAAAACAGCAGAGGAACTTTTTTTTTCCTATGCTGCATCCTGTGCTTAATGAGATTGCCTCCCATCGCTGCTGATACAGCAGGCTTGCCCTTCATGCTTGGTAACAGAAGAGTACGGCTGTCTGGTTTTCTCTTGACGTTGTTTGGTTTGTTGTTTTTGTCGTATGAGGTTTTTTCCTCCTACTCATACTTTTTGGTATCAAAGACTTAAACACAAATAAAATTCTTTCACAGTGTTACTGGGGGAATCAAATGACAGTTTTAGAGAGGAATATCCATGTGTGTTCTGCGCTACCATTCCCTTGCGACAAAGTGATTGATAACACCACACCAAATTTGAGTTAATATAGATGAAAGGGTGTGTTTGCAATTTTTCTGAAAAGCTGCTTGTTACAGGTGCAAGTAATGGGAATGCTTCTAACAAAGCCCTGAAAATACCAAATGAACTCATTCTGGGGGAAATTACAGGTGGATGATTTCAGTTTTGTCAGACTACTTATCAATACCATACACATCCTAAAAATGAAGGAGGCTAGAAAATCAATGTCAGAGTTGTATTTGAAATCTTGAGAATGAAACACTAGACATGTATTTTTGTCAGAATACAAGTCCATGAGAAAAGAAAAAAAAATGTCAAACCAAAACCAACTATTTACAGAGGGTGGAGTTGAGTAAGGGGAAGTATTATCAGTGTACACAGCGAAAACTAATAGGTAAACAAAAAGGACATAGGTGACCTAGAGCATATTCATCCCTTCAACCTATGGTGGTACTGTTCATCAGGTGAAACCATAAGTGTGTGACCCAGCTTCTGAGTGTCTGAAGCTAACAGTAAATCAAAAAGCTTGTCTAAACAGTTAGGATAGGTTATAAATAGATTCTGACTGTTTATGCTCCCAGGCAGAACACGTTTTCTCTGATTTTTAAAAAATTATTGCAGAATTTAGATTTCTTTTTTCTGTCTCTGAAGTTCTGGGAAATGCTCAGAAAAAAATCAAGAACTGAGCTATGCTGCATTTCTAGTATCTTTTGTGACTATGCTTTGAATGAAATTATGAGATAATGAAAATGGTAAGGGAAATATCCCATATAGTTAGCTATAAAGGAAGGTTTTCAACAGTAATATAGTCAAAGTTTAACAAGAGTCTCATAGATGCTTTGAAATTAGTATTTTAAAAGAAATTGCTTCTAATAAACCCTCTTACAGGCAGTGTTAATGGATTGCATTTACACAGAAGGGTTACTCAGAGCAATTTGTGTATCGTAATACTTGCACTTCTATAGTTCAATACCGAATACAAAATGAGTCCTAGCCAAGCTGCATCCCATTAATACAGTGTTTAATGACTCTGTTTGTTATTCTGCTTCAATGCCTTTTGTGATGCACTGCCTACCTGAATTGTATGTGTTTCATCATTCAGCTTGCAATCCTTGGGGAGGAGTCAAGGATCTTGAAATGTATACAGGAATACGTGCTGTAGCAAGAGATTTACAACTTTCTGTTTCAGCAGAAACCATTCAAGCAGCAGAACCCTTTAGACTTCTGGAGGTGAGTGCTCATCCCGCTGACAAATGGTGATGCAGAAGTCAAGCTAACAGTTCCCTTTTTTATGCCTCTGTTAAATCGTTCAAAGAAAACCTCCTCAGCATCCCTGTACTAGTGGGCTCTGTGTTTTCACAGAGCTACCGCCATTAGCATGAATGTTAGGAAGACTTTAGAAAGACATTTTATTGCATTAAATGCATTTGCTCTAAGCATATGGAGTGGCTCTGGATGGACTTCAAGGGCTTGGTATTTTGACTGACTAGCACTGTGAGGCTCCCTTCTTTGGTCATATAAGTACACTAAGGCTGCACAGATCCCTCTGCAGACTTCATAAAGCCCAAAGAAAATTATTTTATATAATTCACCAATTCCTTGCAAGATCGCATAAAAAATACATGGTTTATTTTGACATCATTACAGTCCCTTATTTTCATAAATTCTGTGTAGCAACAAAACAACCTAATTCTCCTACAAGCTTGAATGATAGCAAAGTCTCATTTAATGTATGTCTGTCTATATAATCTGGTTGGCTCTGCTAGCTTTTTTTGATCATGTATTTTTATAGTCCCATTATGATTCTACATCAAAGTCTAATTGCATTTAATCCTTTAATGACAATGATTAAAACTGCCTATCATAAGCATGAACTTAATAATATTTTAAATTGTTGCCGATGCAGAAATAGCTGGTCAGGCTATCAGTTGGAGAGGAGACTAAATTCTGGGACCATCCACATTCTTAAGCGAGACTTTGAGCAGCTGTGAGAATACTGTGAATTCCATGTCACAGCAGTAGGACCCTGCTGAGTACACCATATTTCTAAAGTGACAGGTTCTGCTGGGTCACGTGGAGATTTGTAGTAGAAACATCAGATTGTTATGAATAGAGAAATAAGGGCAATACCTACTTGTGAGGTCACCAGATGGCAAAAGTTTCAAGAATGGCTGGATTTTAATAGCACCTAGATTAACAGGACTGGACAGCCCTTGCCACCTGTTATTTGTGTCATTGCTGAACCTGACTGCACCACTGGGTATTTGTCTTGGTGCTTCAGTACCGGCCAGACCGCTCGGGTACGTGCATCGTGCAGCCAAAGTGCTGGCCAGATTACTTGGGCTCCTCTGTTTTGGTGGTTGCTTATGTGTAAGAAAGTGTGAGTGAATAAAATTTGGTTGTTTTCAAATGAACTCACCTTCCCCTTCTGTAAAATCTTTCATTGAGGGGGTGCCACATCTTTGTTAGCATTACAGTGTTTCTATGTATAGAATATGGCCTTTTGTTTTTTAGACTTTCTGCATTTGGCTTTCTTTTAAACAAGAACTTCATTCACGCAGAGGCTTTCATAAACAAACAGGTAACCGTGAGAATGTATAAGATTGCCCTCTTGTCCAGGGAGTATGAAATAACTATAGTTCTAAAGTATTTCAAATGTCAGGGATTAAGTTAAATTTAATCTGCAATAATGCTACATATGTCAACGTTACAGTTGAATCACAATTCTGCATTTGCTATATTTGGATATAGGCTCAACACATGATACTTCAACTTCAAGCGGGCACTGGGGTTTTGACACGTCTTTCTATGCATCTGTCTGCTAGGCTAAATGTCCGCTCGGTCACCAAGTGGTAGATAAAGAGGTTTAAATGTTATCATGTGTTTATGCAGTTCCCCTTGGTGGCAAGCTGTCCTAAATGATGAGCACATCTGTTACTAATGAAGGCATTCTGCTGATTGTTATCCCTCCCAGGTCATGCTCCCTCATTGATGCATCTTTCCTGAGAAAGAAGACTGCAAAGGAGAAATGTGTTATAAATACGCTCTTTGAGAACTTTAAGATTTCTAAGCTGTGTTTTGAGGCTTTGCACTTTGAATTCCAAATCAAATTTTCTTATAGCCCTTTCATAAATCTCTGAGATATTTTTCTTCTTCCTAAATTGAAAGCTTTCCTAGCAGAATTTTAAGGGTCGTCTCTGCTTAAATCACAGAGCCTTGTCACATTGATCTGATTTATAGTTTTAAACATTCATTTCTGTTAACTGTGTATTTATGTTGGTAAGTTAAAGTGCATGTGGAGAGTTCAGAGTGTACGTTTTAAGATGTGGAGGAAAAAGAAATTTTTCATAATTTGGATCAAGCTTGTCCTACTAACAGCAACGGAGGAGCGTATTACGTTACAAGCTGTTTTCATGAAACAAATGTCAGTTTCCTAAGGAAGATAACACAGCTTCACTAAAAGCAGCAGAATCAAGTCCATTTTACTGAATGTTAATATTAGAAATAATTGTTTCTGGTTGAGTTGTAACTGACTCATACCATTACACATCACTGATGACTAAATAATATCATTTTTTTCATTTAGTTTAATTGTCCTTCCCTCTCCCTTTCTCATCTCTTTTTTTGATAAGGATGCCATATAGCAGTTCTTGAAACGTAATGTCAAATAAAATTGAATTTTTGTGACATCTGAGTGAAAAAATGCTTATTCATTTAAACAAATGAGTCAGTGTAGTCTTGGAACAATATGACTCAAGGCTGAGAATAGGTATTAGATAACTAGAGAATGATTACTAGTGGGGGACTTGGTGGTGGTGTATGTCAGATGTGCTGCTTCATTCTCCCTCTTTTGAATGCATGACAGAAGAGTCAATTAGGTGATCTGGCAGGTGATGCAAAACCAATGTAAAGTAATTCTATGATTCCTATCTCTAAACCAGTTTCTGCCTTATTCTTAAGATACTATGTTTAAAACACCACCCCACACAGCCCTTCAAAATATAGAGCAATTATACCTTTCTGTAGATTAATCTAGAAGTCTTCCTAGATTCTACAGTGTTTTCACAGGATTGTGCAGTTCAGGGAGGTAAACAGATAACGGTCTTGGAAAATTTAGCCTTTGTTTAGACAGATAGGTAGGTTAAGACTGTACATTTAATATTAGAGCATCTCGTTAGAAAAAATAGCATCCAGATGTAACACCCACTTCTACACATACAGAAATGATGACTCTGCATGGCTCAGAAGCTCAATAGACACAAAAATACACAACTATTTGGTGGTCGAAACCATGTCTTCTGATATCTAGAGTGATTTGGAGAGTTTGTAATTAAAATAATCTCTATACTGCTTCCCTTCAGAAATTATTACTCAGATAAATATCAGGGAAAAAATGTAGATGAACTAACAAAAGAAGTAAAACCATGTCACATAAGTAAATACCACCTTAAGATATTTTAAAAACGTTAATTTAAAAAACTTGTATTCAGAAAATCTGGCAAATTATTTTTTTTATACAAAAGGATGCCTGTTGTTTTTCCTGGGGAGGGGAGGCAGGGGAAAAAAACCAACCAACCAAGCAAAAAAAAAAAAAAACAACTACCACTTCTTCCTTTATAACAGCTTCATAGAAAGGAATATTTATCAGAGCTAATCCTTTTGACATAACTGCAGTATACACTGCAAAGACATAAGTGGTGAAAATTTGGTAAGATGGATACATTTTTAAAAATTAAAAACTAAGGGCACAAAAATGCAACCTGAGTGTTGTATAAGTTGAATAAACTGTTGAATAACTCCTCAGTGAATTTAAAGAAATATAACTAAAAGAGAAAATGCAATCACAAGATGAAAAAGAAGATTTCTAGCAGAGAAGAAAAAATGTTCAGCGTGTAGAGACAATTGAAGTGGGATTACAGATGCTCAACTGGATAATAGCATAAATTAATGGCATTATGTTCTATTTGCTGGCTGAGACTGTCAGTAGCAAAGAATGTTTCAGAAGGCAATACAAAAACTAGCTGTGTGGAAAAGATCGCTGAACAAGATCAGAATAAACTAATGTACTTATGTGTATTTTTTAATTTCCTTTTATATTTTCAAAAATTGGCTCAGAAATGCCATGGAGAAATGCCACGCCCCTGACATTTAAGCTCTCAGAAGTATGTTATCATTTTTAGATTTAATACATATATGACATTTTTAGTATATAGTTTTGTTGCTAAAGGTCTTACTGTCACCTACTATACAGCAATCTTGTTTTTAAAAATATATCTGTAACGTACTGGAAGTTCAAATTTGGAAAAAAAAAAAAAGTGGTGAAAAGCAAGAGGTTTCTCTTGTTAATTATGAGCAGAGAACTTCAGTATCAGAAAAAGCTTATACTCCCCAGTGATATAAAGACTAGTCATTTGAAAAAAACATTAGGAATGAGATAGTTGCCAACATGACTATACAAAGAACAGGTCTTGTCAAACTATCTGACAGAGGTTTTTGAAAGGTTTTCAGAAATAAATCTCAGGGAGAGAGAAAAAGGTAGACTAGATGTTATTAAAGACTTATGAAAGTGTTTCCTGGCCTGATGAAAAAAGTCAGAAGTAGGAGTATTAATTTTCTGCTGGAGTCTTTGGTCAAAAGATGACTAGGAGAAATAATCTGGAGTGTTATAATTAGCCATATCAAGCTGAGTTCTGTAAAGCTGAGCCCTGCAGCACTGCTACTGAACACCTTCATTCAAATAGTATTTTTTTAGCCTGGTGCAAAGTGTCATATACACTTACAAACAGCATCTAAAAAAAATTGAATGGACTACAGAGTGACAAGCATAGCAGTTCTGTAAAGGCTCAAGCACAGTATAAAACAATTTCAAAATATAAAGCCATTCATGTTGGCAGCAACCAAGAACAAATGGAAAGAGTAAGATGGAAGGTAGTAGAAATATTTTCTGGGAAATTACGTTCATATTGTACCTGATATGCATTATGAAGAACATAGTTTGTGTCAACTGCAGAAAGTACAGCTAAAGAAACTGGATTTAATTTTAGTCAACAGCAGTCTTCCAGACTGTTATTTCTGGATTTATTTATGTTGCTCAGCTAGGTTTATGGCCTGTGGGATTAGAGCAGAGAAAGTGGAAAATAGTGTGGATTCACAAAAGCTAGACTTACAGTAATTTAATTTGGGGGGAGAAGAGATAAATTTCTTTATGTAACAGCAAGTGCCTGTGGATCATTGGTCTATAAAACAATTCTTTAAAAATTCTTTAGTCTGCACTGAGAACAGTAGACTAAAGCCTACCTGCTGCTTTCACACTAACCAGATTGAAAAGGAGAATAGCCTGAAGCCAGAGGGTGACTGTAGACCACTTGTCTGTCTTCTGTTTACAGGTGATGTAGACAGGAACCAGCTTTAGTAGGCACATATTACTTTGACATGTTTAGAATTTTTAGTTTCGGCAGGTTTAGCTAAAAGACCGGACAATAGTAGGGAGGAACAAATTAGCCAGCAGATGTCTTTTGACAAAAGAGCCTCGCCCAGTAACAGGTATGAAATAACAGAGGCTGCTAGAAAAGATAAGCAGGGATATGGGGCAGTTTGAGAGGACAGCAGTTGCCTACTTACCACAATTTGGCACTCCACACCAAAGGTCAAGAGTGCATCTTGAAGAAGACTATGAGCCTTCCTCCCAAAGACCCCAGCCCACAACCACCGGACGGCAATGCGCAGGCACCGGGGGAGGAGACTGATGATAATGAGCTCTCGGAACCGTTTTAAATAACTCCTGGAACTCTTTAGAATAAGCCAACCTTTTCTCAGGAAACCTTATGTGTATGCATAACTTTGTGTAATAAATAGCTGGCTGTTTTGGTGAAACAGCATGCAAGCTAGGAGGCGCTAGCCCCCTTGCACCCGGCGTCGTAATAAACATACCTGCTTTAGAAGCTGTCACGGGTTGTGAAATTTAACTCTGCAAGTCACAGGGCTGGTCATTTTTGTGGAAATAAGAAGATACAAGTGATGTGGATTTTTTTTCAGAGAAAACTGATTAAGTACCTTGAGCACAATAAGTACATTTTACCTCTAAGACCAGGAGCTTACTGAAATTAAGATTCTTTCAATTCATATTTTTCTGTTTGTCTACTGCTTGTTTGGCACAAGCAGTCCTGGAGCTTCCTGGAATGCATCAATGCTAACTTTAGTTAGCAAGTGATCCAAGTATCTCCAAGTGATACAGAAGCCAACAACAAGAGAGGGACTGCTGGGGAATGTGAAGCTCAAGGGCAGCCTAGGCTGCAATTACCATGAAATAATGGTGGAGTTCAAGATCTTCAGGGCAGTGAGAAAGCTGTAGAGCCACCTCACTACACTAGAGGGCAGACTTCGGCCTGCTCAGTAGAGTGCCATGGGACAAAGCCCTGGAGGGAAGAAGGGCCAAGAAAAGCTGGTTAGTGTTCAAGGGTCACCTTCTCCAAGCTCAGGAACAGCAAAGAACAAGTCAGGCAAAAAAGCCTGGAGGCCTGCAAGGATGAACAAGGCACTCCTGGGAAAACTCAAAAGTAAAAAGGAAGTCTGCAGAGGGTGGAAGTAAGGACAGGTAGCCTGGGAGGAGTACAGAGAAACTGAGCAGCCTGGGTCAGGTTAGGAAAGCTAAAGTGCTAACAGAATTAAATCCATCCAGAGACATCAAAAGCAACAAGGAAAGCTTCTATATGTACATCAGTGACAAAAGGAAGATGAAAGAAAATTAGATCCCCCTCCAGAAAGAAACCGTAGACCTGGTCACCCAGGACATGCAGAAGGCTGAGGTACTTGTGAAAATTGCACGTAAGAGCTTAAAAACACTGATATCCACTTAAGTCATTGTGGTTTTAGATCTGCAAGATTCATATGAGAAGGAGCCAAAGGAGGGATTCTGATGGTAGGAAGACACCCCTGACTTGGCTAGAGAAAATGGAATAAACAGACAGTTTCTATACTGAATAAGCTTGTTGCTAGCTTCATGTCTTAGTTTTTCCTTGACATATTTTCTTTCTTACAGTAAATATAAAATTTCCTCATAGAGATTTTTGGTCTATTATTTTTTCTTCAAAACTATTTTTTTTAAACAATACAGAGTTCAAAACTATTCCAAGGCTGTTTAGACAAAGCACAGCTCTCTCATCTGAAGTGGTCCTGTTCTGTGGTAAGAGGAATCAATTGTGTTAGACATGTCCCATTGCTACATATCAAGTTTGCCTTTTGAGGTAAAATGAAACACACTCGCACTGAAAATTAATATTCTGTGAGGCGTCATTTTAATTGAATGAATAAATAAGTACAAAAACTTAATAAGAAAAACTGATTATTTACCTGATCCTGCTTCTCTTCCAATCTCTAAACTTTTTGTGATTTCAAGCCTCTCCACAAAATGGAGTATCTACAGAAAAAGAACTTCAAAGATCTGTGATCAGTCTTTTTGGCATATCTTATTATATGTAATGGGGAAAAAAATGTCAGCTGTTTTTCTGATGTCATCTATCAAAAACCCAAAGTTCTAATCATCAAAACACTTTTATGAAGAACACAAATCAATAAGCTAGCATTAGCCAGGAAAGGAATTGAATTCTAATAGTAGGACAGTAAGACAGTGATTCGGTTCCCCTTCTTTTGAAACCTAAGATAAGCAAAACAAAACAAACTGAGAATATATTTCATTGGGACCTAACCTTTTACAATTTACAAAATTTCACAAATTTTGTTATTTAGTATAATTTACTTTGTGTGTTGCACAACTTGCCTTTACTGAATATTTTGACCCTACCTAAACACTTCAATCCAGTTTCCTTTGGTCATGCATCTGAAATTTCTTAGATATACCAGTCATATCCTATACAACAAATCTCCTTTCCCTGTATTCCCATGCCATCCCAGGCCAGCTTAAGATTGCTATTAACATGTGATATTTTTAGCAGTTACTTCTATTTTCTACTCAGATAGCTCAGACCTCCACTCAAAGTCTCAGCATAAGCTTGCTTTGCTTACAAAGAAAAAGGCAAATTTTTGAAGGCAGAAATCCCCCTCTTAGCTTCAGAAAAGACTGTAGTTGTAGTAGATTGCAGCAAAAGCCACATCTCTTCTGAGCCTTATGGAAACTCTTCAAGGGCCCAAGGCATTTAAAAAATGCATCCTACAAATCCTTCTATAATACATCAAAATGGTAAGGCTACCTAGCTACTTGACATAGATGTGTACTCAAAGAACAGCTGCTGTCGATTTCTGTTGGAGGACTGCAGTAGGCAGAAAAAATGAAATCTGATATAGTCCTGCCCTTTAAAGTACTTCCTAGACCAGTTGCATCACCTTAAATTTTGTCTGGAGGAAACCTAGCAGGTAGACTGCAGAAAGAATCCCAGGATTCTGGGCACCAACACAGAGAAGGATCCAAATCAGGAAAGAAAATACACCAAAAGAGTAAGCCAAGAACAAGGAGAGCAAGGGCATTTCAGGTATTTGAAACCAGCTGTTTTGCAGGCAGAACAGGGTACTAGTGTTCTCCTTTCTGTACAGTAACTATTTACTTTTGGTTAAAAAAATATGGTTATGGTATTATAATATTGGCATAGACAAAGGAGGACTGCAATGGGTATTGACTGACATGTGGACCAATACTAAAAAAAAACCCACCAGGTCACATGTTCACAGAAATTACAGTTTAAGGCTTGGAAATGTAATGATAGAAGATGTAAATTATCAGTGAATGAATACAATGGCAAAGACATACTACTTGCACAGGATTGGGGCAGAGAGGTAATTTTTGTGCATGGCAGTAAACCTCCATTTCAATAATCAGGAATGCAGGACATCACAGAGGGCACTTGCTTTGGAATGTAGACATAGCCCTTATTATAAGTGAGTCTCATGGTATTATTCTTTTGACAGTTTCCTCATCTGACAATTCTTTCATATCTTTTCCCAGAAGAACTCCTTTGAACTAGTAGATTGACATGGCAACAATACAAACAACTGGATAAATATTTAAGAGTTTTACCAAGCTTTGCAGAAATAAACATTCTGTGCTCTGTAACCTATATTTGTGTCTGTTTTGTTTGGTTTGGGTTTTTGGGGGGTTTTTTTGGACAGCAGGCAATGAAGCAATTTGGAGCTTCGCATGCGCCCAAAGCAGTATACACTAGGTGACCAGAAGCCTTGTGTCATGGTTTGTCGAAGCAAGGTTCTCATGGAGAAGGAGTTGCAGAGGTGGTGCAGGAGAGAGAGAGAGACAGAGATGACAGAGCAGGTTTGTTGCAGGGGGCCGGGGAAGGCTTGTGACTATGTGGGGGACCAGGCTGGAACAGTCCAGGACTGAGAGACATTCTATGAGTTCATGACTGTACCCACACTAGGCGGTTGGTGAAGAGATGAAGTTCAATGGGAGAGGACTCAAGTGGAGAAGTTCATGGAGGACCACCTTCCGTGGGTGGGACCCCATTCTGGCACAGGAGAAGAGTGTGAGGAATGCCCCCCTGCTGCCCCAACTAAGAAGGAAAACAAATAGTGAGGAGCTGACCATAACTTCTATTACACTCCCCACCTCCTGTGCCACCCTGGGGTGGAGAAAATCATGAATAAAGCTACGTCTGCAAAGAAGGGAAATGTTGGGGGTGGTGTTTTAAGAGCTGTTTGTACTTTCATTATCTGACTCTGGTTTCTCTGTGTGTGTAGTGCAGTGTAATAAATGAGAGAGTTTTCTGTCCTTTCTTCTGTGTTGAGTCTGTTTTCCCCTGATGCTAATTGCAGAATGATCTCTCCCTGTCCTTATCTCGACTCCAAAGCCTTTCAACATGTATTTTCTCCCCTGTCCAGCTAAGAGGGGAGTGATAGAGCGACTTTGGTGGGAGTCTGGTCTCCAGCCAGGGCCAAACCACCACACCTTGCTTTGTATTTCAGATAAATTTTCATGAGAACACTGGAATACACATTATTTTTTATAAACAGCTTCCTTTACATGTTATTATATATCCTATAAATTCCAAGTCAGAGAAAACCACTTTTCATTTTTGATCTTAATGATTCTAGCCATGTAATATCCAAAATCCCAGTCTATTGTTGCATGAAGGACTGATGATTAAACTCATTTCTGCCTTCCATCTTAATGCAGCAATTCGGATCAGCTTGGATGCCCTGAAGCCAGTCTGTTATGGACATGACAATCAGAAGATAGTGTTCACTGACTATTCAGGGTCTGCCAAGAGGTTGTCACAGTAAGAACAGAAACAACAAAAGGCAGACCCTCCTCACTCCTCCAGACCATTTTTATGTAACTTTCCTGAAAGAACCAAACTTGAGAAAAAAAAAGTCTGTAAAGGCCCTTTTTTTTGAATTAAAAAGTGCAATACTTTTCAGACTGGGCACTTGAAAGTCACTTTGGTGCAATACCTCATTTTCTGCAATTATCACCCTATTCAGTAGTGTCACTTCAGTCTACTATCTCTTCAAAACTTTCCTCCTCCAAACACTCTGGTTTCTAGGTCACAGGCATCCTGTAAGCCTGTGCAGATTGCTGTGTCCCACCTGAAGTGTAATCTTCTCTACCAAGTAAGAACATTCCTCAGCTGCTATTTTTCAGTCCCCAAAACCCAATTTTTCTATGCATCCATTGCAGAAGAATTATATGAGTAGTTTAAGGGATAAAATTTTAACTCCTGAAACCTCATACATTATACACAGGGGCAGCAAAGCTTTGAACAGTTTAGAGACAAGGGAATTTCAGCTACACTCTCCATATACCATGGAAAACATGCTGTTTCAAGAGAAGAATTAAAAAAAAAAAAAAAAAGGAAAATAAACCCTATACATATTAAAGTTCCAAAACAGTGCAGAACTTCTTAGAAAGTATAGGTGGAAATGTCTACAAGTGTTGGACTTCACGTCATAATGTATCTTTTATCTGTATCTAGTTCCATGGCACAGCTACCATGTCTCCTAGCTCAGAATTTCTGAAACCAAACACAACTCTGTCTCTCCTCACTGAAACTCAAAACTGGGAAAACTGGCTTAAGGTATAAACTGGTGTAGAAACTCATGGTTGCTGCTGCATTTTCTACCTAAATTATGTATCTGCCAATTGTCAACTGGGACATTTTCAGATTATACACAGAATATTTTGGGGAAAACCAGCAAGCAGTAAATTATGATCATTTAAACATATTCAAACTGTAATAAAGAAACACAGGCAACTACTACTAATTCACTATGTTCATCTCATTGTGTTAATTCAGCCTGGGGAGAAAGATCAAAGGAGAGAGCCCTAAGTCATACTTTTCAGTCTGTTTTCCACTGGAAAAAAACTACTCATTCTGTTTCGCACAGATAAGAATCCTGCACCCACATACTACACCCATCAATTTTCACTGCAAGTTGTGTATTTTTCTACCTAATATTTAAAGGGGTTTAGTTCTAGTAGCAAAATAGATCTTTACTACTAAAGTTAAGAATGCAGGTATTTCTGACTTAGAAAATGCAATATCCACAATTATTTGTGCAAGCCATGCACCTTCCTTTTCACATCCCAGCTTGCGAACTGAAACAGACCAGGAACCTGAAAGAGAAGTGTACCTCAAGACTGAAGGTAAACTAAACAGAAATAACACTACCATAATGTTTGTTTGTTTACCTCTACATGCTTGGGTTTTCAACATACAGAACTTTTAGTCTACATAACATTTTTCAGTAGAGAATATGCTCTTCTTTATACTCTGAAATGATTATTGACCAACCAACCATATAACCATTTTGAATTATTCTGCAGCTTCCTGGTTGAGATACAAGTGGTAGATCATACAAATATACTGAGCAGGGCAAAATAACCTATTTTTTACATCACAACTGTCCTTGCCAATAATTCTAGGCAGTGTCTGCACAGTGAAATTTTAATTCTGGAGTGGGACCTTGAGATTTGTGTTGAATATTTGTGTTGTACAGTCATAAAATCTGAACGGTCCTGGCTCTCTCAGCATTTCCTCATAGAAGAGGTACTCCAGGCCCTGCACTCTCTCCAACTAGCTCCATTTCACTTGTACTGGGGAGCTTAGAAGCTGACACAGCATTCCACATCTAGCCTCACAAGGGCTGAGTAGAGATGAAGAAGCACCTCCCTGACCTAGTGGCAACACTCTTCCTAATGCAGTGTCTCTATATTTCTCCCTGTTCACCTTATCCTGCTTCCATCTTTTTACTATAGAGTTTTTTCTGGAGTCTCTTATTTACCCTTGAAAAGTTCCTGCTTATTTTTTCTAATTCCCACACACAGAAATGGAATATTCTTGGGCTTGGAGTGAATTAATATTCTCTCCGGGATTGGATTGCATCGTATTCCCTAGAAACAATTCTGAACAGGTCAAAGTCTGCTCTCCTGAAGTTCAGGGTTCTGATCATTTTATCTGACTTGTCTCTGCTTCTCGTTCTAAGCTCCCCACCTCATGTTGTTCGTGCCCCCCACACACCCAAGAAGGAGAACAACTCATAAGGAACTGACTGAAGACTGAAGCCTCCATTCCCTATTCCCTCCCTTTCCCCCATGCCATCCTGGGGAGGAGAAACATCATGAATAGAGTGAAGTCAGCAAAGAAGGAAATGTTGGGGGTGGTGTTTTAAGAGCTGTTTGTGCTTCTCATTATCTGACTCTGGTTTCTCTGTGTGTGTAGTGCAGTGTAATAAATGAGAGTTTTCTGTCCTTTCTTCTGTGTTGAGTCTGTTTTCCCCTGATGCTAATTGCAGAATGATCTCTCCCTGTCCTTATCTCAACTCCAAAGCCTTTCAACATGTATTTTCTTCCCTGTCCAGCCAAGAGGGGAGTGATAGAGTGGCTTTGGTGGGAGTCTGGCCTCCAGGCAGGTTCAAACAACTGCTTCCTAATCAGACGGTCCTGCTTAGAATTTTACACTTGTTGATCTGCCCTTCAATCTTGACAACCAGTTCTCTGCCAATTCATCATCAGACCCCTGGCAGAGCTCATACCCCCAATCTCTCACTCAAACAGCAACCAAAGGTATTTCATTTACTGTGAAAACCAGCTCACACATACATACACAGGCATGACACAAATACCTCTGCATAAAACAAACGTATTTTCATAGATTCACTCATTACATCTTCAATATACAAAAAAGGTTACAGTTCAACACATTGATATTTTTGTATTGAACATACTTTCATCATGAATCATTCCTGAATTAGAGTATCAAACAGAGAAAAAGCATTCACCGAATAAGTATGTTTATAACAAAGAATAAATAGAACTGACATTTCAAAATCCCATTGTTCTAGCTAACAGTGAATATCATCTCAAAAACAATTCCAGTGGCTTCGAAACTACTGCACAAATGACTCTACACTGGGACCCTTTATAATGTCTGTTGCAGGTAGAACAACTCTTTCTGCACCACAGAACCCTATTCAAAACTAGTTTTCCTGCTTTGCTGGTTTTGACAAGCAGACTATAAAACAGATTTGCAAGACAATAGAGAAAATCAGGGAAGTGCAGAGTTATTTCAGTATCCCTAATTGCAATGCAGCACTGGAAATGCAAGAACTGTCAATTCATTTCTCTGAAGAGCTCAACTATCTATCAGCTGAAAAAAGTCTTGTTATAGTGAAAGTCAACTAGATAATTACAAGTATCTCCAACACCACTTCACAGTACAGTATCTCATGTATATTACATATTAAAAACTGCCTAATTATACTATTATTCTTAGTAAATTTACACAAGAAGACATGATTTTAATTTCAGATTAAGCGATCGATCTAAAACATGAAAATGCATTGGAACTGATTTAATATATGGAAACTTGGTGTGAGGTCCAATGAGCAGATCACGGACTGAATGCAATTTGTCATGTATTTACCATGTACTGCCTTACAGACAAACATCTTCCTATTGTGCCTGCTCACAGCAACATTATCATGAGCTTTTAAGTTTAGCTGTTGCTGCAGGTGGCACTAAGGACATCCCAAGAAATAATGCATTCTTCATGGCTGCTGAGAGTAGATAGCTGCAAACTACCCTCTATACAGCAGTGTCATGCACAAGTCTGGCTAGCTGTGCTGGAGTTCTACCAGAGCAAATATACTGAGCGTTTGCAGGCTCCATTTCATCTGACTACTCACTTGCCATGAAATTGGGAAGGCAGTTAGATAGAGCACAGCAGTGGAAGTTCAAAATAGGTAGCCAGAGATGAGAAAATGGGACAATAAAGAGAGGCATACAGAGCAACCATACAGCTATCTCAAAATGAGTGAGGGCCTCAGCCAGGATCTGCACTGAAGGCACAAATATTTTTCCACATCTGTGAGTCGATCTGCAGGTTGTATGATTATTCTATGTTCACTACTGTGCTCTAAGGTTAATATACAATTTAAACATTAATCCCAAGATCTTATTGCTTTTCAAAGTCATTATCAAGATCTGAACATTCTGAAGAATCTTCACTTCTCTTCCCTGAAAACTGAGATATAAATGACTCTTGTTCCACTAGCTTTTCCTTCTAGGGCTGTATCTTAGTTTCCATATTAATTGACAGAAGAGGCAAAAAATGTGGTCCTTGATGGCTTTCAGACATTACAATTTTCATCATGGCTAAGTATTCAAGAAGTAAAAATGAGACATTTCAGATACCAAAAGAATAAAAGTACATTCACTCAGAACTAGAGCATACACCATTTGGTAAATAACAGAGAAGCAATACATCTTACCTGTTGGGGGATGGCTAGCAGTACAAGGCCGCGATGCTGCAGAGTATCTCTGGTCTGAAGCGAAGTGCTCAGTGAGCGGAACAGCATGTATGTTATCAGGTCAGCGTGACCTTGTGGCTGAACACTAGATGAAAACAGGAGGCTGAACATCTGGGCCTGGACCCTCAGATAGGTTGTAACCAAGCCATAACAGAAGATACTATCCTACGTAATGCCTAACCAATCACTACTTGCAAAACCAAGATGTTATCCAATCCTGTATGATTACGCTTAAGAACAAACCTATATAAATGAACTACTAACTAGCAATAAATCGGAACAGATACGATAACTCTATGAGTAAATGTCTCTGATTCTGGCTCACCGCGACACTTACCCACATGTAAAAAAAATAATTCTATAGTAATGCTCTGCTTCTCTTTGAATTTATGTATATCTTGTGATTATTTCCAAAAAATCACTTGTTCTACCACCATAAAGTGATTCTGCTCATTACTGTATATAGTTATATCCAAGTAGATAGGTATTATTCTCCTGTTTCCACCTTTAATGGGGACAGATGACATCATCCCCTGGACTCCAACTTGGATTACAGAGTGAATTGTTTCTCAGAACAAATTATGAATTTTGGTACTTATTTGAAAAGCTTGTTCCATCACTATTAATTGTCGGGTTTTTTCCAACTGTAACATTATCAATGAAGAGCAAAGGAGACAGAGACACTGCAAGGGTAAGTATGGACAGTTGGTCTTAGGTAAAGTTGAATCTCTCCCACTTAACTTTCCTTCTGTATAAAAGGAAAGCTGAGCTTTATATAAATAAAAGATAATCTTTAGTTCCAAACTTTGCAAGTATTTTCCTTCTACTTATTAATTTTCCTCTTTGGTAGTGCTTGGAGAATAAAGTCCTTGGAGAATAAACACAACACGGCAGGAAAGAAGAAAAACACTAATCTCATGTGAATGTTGCCCAGCCTGGTCTTTAAGTACTTAACAATGAATTGTGCTTTTGCCTTTACCACGGTGGAGAAACCTACAGTAAAATTTCTTTAAGCAAAAGATCAAGGAGTTGTCCAAACTTAGTTCTATTCTTCTGGGTCCTTCCAAATGCAAGGAACAAGCAGGGGAGAGCAGAAGGAAACAAACAAACGAAAGTTATACATACATACATATATATATATTTCCCTGTAACTTCACTCTTGAAGTTATAAAGCCCAAATCACTAGCTACTGTACAGCTTGTTCAGGATAATTCTCCTGCCACATTCCCCTGCTGTGTTCATCTCAGCCCTGTATTATCTCAGTTCACTCTTTTTTCAGTAAGATGAGCTCTATTTCTCACAACAGCTTAGAAAAATTACCACACCCTGTTCGTTTCATCTGAAATGCTTCCTACCTTCAGCCTCCATAAACATAAGCCACAAAAGTTTCCTTTGACTTTATTGGACAAAGAGAACTCAAGGGGTTCACTTAGAGCTTCTTCTCTATCCACCAAAATACTGAACTCAAGCCCTTCCCACAGGTATATGTGGCACCATATTTTCACTGATTTTTAATGTAGGGAACAGCATCATAACAGGTAACGATTTCTGTAGGAAGACAGACAGTCTGTTATTCAAACCTGAGCACTCGGTCTGGGTGTTAGTTTCCCGGTTTTATTTCCCACGAGAGTAAGACAGGCAGATCCTGTCTTACTCTCGTGGGAAATCCCCACGAGATACAGAATAGAATAGTGGGTTCCAGGTGCCCACCAAAGCTGCTCTACCACTTCCCTCTTCAGCTGAACAAGGGAGACAAAATTTAACAAAATCCTGTGTGTTGAGACGAGGACAGAGAGATCTTATAGTAGTTATCATAACAGGCAAAACAAACACAACTTGGGGAAATTGATTTAATTTGTTACCAATCAAATTGTAGTAGGATAATGAGAAACAGAAACAAATCTTAAAAAAAAAATTGTCCTCACTCCTCCATTCTTCCTGGGCTCAACCTCATTCCCAGTTTTCTCTATCTCCTCCCAAGTGGCACAGAGGGATGGTGAACTATGGTTGGGATGAGTTGAGCACACAGTGTCTGTGCCTCTCCTTCCTCCTCAGGGGAAGGACTTCTCACACTCTTCCCCTGCTCCAGTGTAGGGTCCCTCTCACAGGAGAAGGTCCTCCATGACTGTCTCTACCATGAGTCCTTCCCATGGACTGCAGTTCTTCACATACTACTCCACAGTGTGGATCCCTTCTGTAAGGTGCAGTCTTTCAAGAACAGACTTCTGCAGTGTGTTCCCCTCACACTGCAGAAGTGTGAGGGGAACACACTGCAGAAGTGAGGGATCTGTGAGGGATCTGTGACCCTCCCTCACACAAGGGAGGGTCACAGATCTTGCCTGAAAACCTGCTCCAGCATGAGCTGCTCTCTCTAGGGTGCCACTGTCCTACTAGTATGGGGTCTCTACAGGGCCACAGCCTCCTTCAGGCACATCCACTTCCTCTGGTGTGGGGTCCTCATGGCTGCAAGTGGATATCTGGTCCACAACCTTAACGGGATGCAGGGGGACAGCCTGCCTCACCATTGGCTTCACCTTGGGCTGCAGGGGAATCTCTGCTCTGGCACCTGGAGCACCTCCTCCTCCTTCCTCTTCAATGATACATGTGTCTTCAGAGTTCTTTCTCTTGCATGTGGTCAGCAGGACTGATCATCCCACTGTATTCAGCACTGGCCCCACCTAAGTACTGTATTCAGTTTTGGGGCCCTCACTACAAGAATGACAGAAATGACATTCTGGAGCACATCTAAATACAAACACGGCTGATGGTGTCTAGAGAACAAGTCGTATGAGGAGCAGCTGAGGGAACTGCAGTTGGTAATTCTGGAGAAAAGGAGGCTGAGGGGAGGCCTTGTTGGTCTTTTAAAGAACCTGAAAGAAGGTTGTAATGAGGTGAGTGTTGGTCTCTTCTACTAAACAACAAAAGATAGTACAAGGGGCAATGGCCTCAAATTGCACCAGAGGAGGCTTAGACTGGCTATTAGGACATATATTTTCACAGAAAGGGTTATCAAGCATAGGAACAGGTTGTGCAGGGAATTGGCTGAGTTCTGTTCCTGGAGATAGATATGGTACTGAGGTTTAGTGGTGGACTTGGCAACATTAATTGTTTAGTTGGAATTGATATTTTCTAACCTTAATAATTCTATATCACAGAGCTTGAACTAAGACTATTCATAATTCAGCCACATTTGCTTTGGTTTATCTTAAATCAACTAGGAAACAGTTTCAGCTGAATCAAAAGAAGCACTCACTATCTGGACAGAGATTTATGGGTTTTAAGCTCAATGGATTAAAAAGCAAATAATCATGTCTAAATATAAAAATATTAGCAAGGCTTTTAAGATAGTAAGCTGTAACTTGGCAGTTTCTTCATCTGTTCTATGTTAACAGCAATTTTACATAATGATGAACTCAGCCCTATGGAGCCAGGAGTTGGACTCAATGATCTTTATGGGTCCTTTCCAACTCAGGAGATTCTGTGATTTTGAGTTAATACTCAACAGTTTTGGAACTTTCAAGCTGTAGTCTCCTGACAACTGAAGTGAACTAGCTGAATTCATAACATTCAATATCTGAAAGGGAAATACAAAATATCTATTTTATTCTACTTGTAAGAATAGCTGCTGAAATAGCTGACTTTGGACACAACTGAAAATGTTAGACTGTTGTTTCTTACATACACATAAGTTCATCATAATTATCTTAGGTTGAATGAAAGTGTAATTTAATGTACACATAAGGACACATAGAATCAGAATTCCAAACCAGAACAAATTGGTTAAGAATGCCATAAGGCAACTCATGATATTGTAGATAACTCATCTTCCTTCCTGAAAGTATGCTCATCTTCCTTTATCCGTGACACACTTAAGACAAAGTATATTGTTTCTTGGTGGTTTTCTATATAGATTTTAATTATGCAATGCTAAGATTTTACATGACAAATGAAGATTTGTGAGTAGCTGCCATTTTTGATCCATCTCTCAGCAGGATCAAATCCCCGTGAGCTTTCTTAAAGAATCATTTTCTTGAGTGCAAAGTAGTACTTAAACATCAATAATAAAACCAAGTCTGTCACTCCAGCTGAGAACGGAGCTTTTCATGCTTCAGAACTGCCACAGGGACTCACTTCTTTTAAGGAGCAAATCCAAAATGACACTCAGGATTTTATGGCTCCTGTGGAACGGTGGTGATTGCTGTGCCCTCTTCCCCCCTCCCCTGCCAGCAGGGTTGTTGCACTTTAAAAGTTTATTTTTTTGTTTATTTCATGTCTCATTGGAAATAGGAAATTATGGGCATTCTTTTCCTCTTCCCTCTCTCTTACCCCAAATTCAAGCTAACTCTCATAGGGTTCTTTTTGTGTTTGAAGAAGTTTTAGATTTTATCTAAAAAAAAATAAAAAGCATAACTAAGTATGGCTGATGCTATTGAGGGCAATGAAAGTTCTTTCATAAGTTAAGGCAAACAAGCTATTTTGTCTATTTAAGGGAACATGATGGTGTACAGTTTAAGAATAGTAAAGCCACAAGAGTACACATGAAGGCTCCACTTCCACCCAGAAAGAATGCCTAAGAATATCCACACACTGGGATTAAAGGATACCTGTAAAAGCAGTAGCATTGTGGTTGAAGTTAATCCCTTCCATGATTCTGTTGTCTTCAGTCACATCAGAGTATGATACATTAATCTATTTGGTAATTGCTAATGCAAATTCGCCTTGACTTCTCTTTAAGGTTTACCTGGGAAACAAAGCCCATTTTTGTTGCATATGAGATGTATAATAAATACTTCACCTGCATGGAAAGCATTACTGTAAATCAGAGACTTTTTTGGACAGAAAATACAATGCAGTAAAGATATTTCACAGACTCTGCGTTTAGGTGTAACAGAAATCTCCCTGCACTTCATATGTCCCAGCTCCCAGCCTGGGCAACTCCCTCACCAAATTCATCAGAATTTTTTCTGTTTTACATTAGTCAGAAACTTCATCTCTCTCTTCATTTGTTTCTACTCTTATAAAAATAAGGAGACATTTTCTTCTACCTTCAGTTGAAAACTAGTGAAAAAGCACTATTTTACAAGCAATGAATTTTACAGTAAGATGAAAATTCAGATGCAATTAACAGAAGGAATGAGTCAGAGTTGATGTGTGTTGTGATTTAATCCCAGCCAACATCTAAGAACCAACCACACAGCCACTCACTCGTTTTTCCCCTGGTGGGATGTGGAAACAGAGGAGTAAAAGTGAGAAAACTTGTGGGTTGAGATGAAGACAGTTTAATATATAAAGCAAAAGCTGCACGTGCAAGCAAAGGAAAGCAGTTAATTCACCACCTCCCATAGGCAGGCAGGTGTTCAGACATCTCCAGGAAAGCAGGAATCCATCGCATGTAAAGGTTACTTGAAAAGATAAAGGCCATCACTACCCACATTCTCCTCTTCCGTCTTCTTCCCTCAGCTTTATGTGCTGAGCATGACATCATATGGTATGGAATACTTCTCTGGTCAGTTAGAGTCAGCTGTCAGGTCTCTGTCCACTCCCAACTTCTTGTGCACCCCCAGCCTACTGGCTGGTGGAGCAGTGAGAAGCAGAAAAGGACTTGGCTCTGTATGACCACACAATAATGAAAACATCTCTATCCACTGCTTTCAGCACAAATCCAAAAGATAGCCCCAGACTAGCAACTGTGAAGAAAATTAACTCTATCACAGCCAAAATAATTTTTAAATATAGCTGTAGTTGTGGACATACACGATCAGAACCGTAACTCCAGACCCAGTGTCTTCTACTAAGATTTGAAAGGATACGAAAGACATCCTTTTGCCAGGTCCTCCCACACATGTTCTCCTGATCATGTAACAGGGACACATCACCATTTGTAATGCTGTATGTATGTATGTATGTATGTATGTATGTATGTATGTATGTATTTGTATGTAATAGCATACAAGCTAAATGCAGCTGCATTCTTCACTGCTCATGCTCCCAACAAAACCAAAATACGATAAACCAAAATATACCCCTATCGAAGAAAACAAACCAAAACAACCCCCACCATGACCAACCAACCAAACAACAACCCAACAGTTTCCACATGCGGTTTGTTTAAGCCCACCAATACTTTCTCTTGAAACTGAGAGTGAAAGTGTCTGCTAGTCAGACTTTTATTAACCTCATAATTTGCTGTGTGTTTGCCAGCCCTGCAGTAGTTGTCATTTGCCCTGCTTTTCACTTCTGACACATATGGACAATGCAAAGGAACTCTGTAAATGTGACAGAGGCACCCTAAATGTATACCAAGTGTCACACTTCTCAGATTTGCTTCTTGTGAGGACTAAGGCCCTGGGCACAAATCAATTACATTTGCTATTCTCAGCACATTACAATTGATTTCCTCTCAACATCTTTCTTCCAGGTACCTTTATCCCTCTCTCGCTACTGAACTCTTTGCCTCTATGCAAGCTTACATTAGCCTACAGATTTCTACTTAGGCTGTTCAGAGGTTCCAATTTCTTTTCTCCTTTCCTGTCCATAGTTGTAGCTCCCATAAGAGGATAGCACTCTACCCTAGTCCATCTTTTTGATGCATTCAAGAGCACATAGCTGTACCTTCTCCTTCAATAGCTCTGAGTTCCACCTTTGGGCCTGGAAGATGGATGCCTTTATTAAGGAGGTTCTCATGGGTAGACACTGCTCCAGAGTGAGTGACAAGCAAGCAAGACACAACTGGGCTTTCCATCTTGAAATAGCATAAATGGAATATCCATGTGTTTGCAATCAGTGAAGACACAGCCCATGCTCTAAAGCATTCAAGTCTTGAGTGATCTGTGAAGAGCGTGCAGAGCTTCCCTGTGCCAGACGCAGCCAGCTCGGGCATAGGTGGCCTATATTACTGACATTTTATGTACCTAGAGGCTTAGAGCTGTACCGTTAGTCTAGCAATCTTCTATTTAACTTTATTCTGTAGTTATGCAGACTTTGTGACAAACTCTATAGCTTGACTTGGCAAACTGGAATAACACTGCTTTATGATTAATTTATTAATGGAAGAAATGGTCCCAAAACAATCTGTCCTTACACTGTGCAGTCATCGATCCAACTTGTCTGTTTAAGATGTCTCTCTATTCAGCTATCCATCCTTTATTCTCTGAAGATTCTGTTGACAGTGACTCTTTCTTGCCGATTAAGTTCATGAGTCCTCTTAATCCACACAGATGTTTAATGTGAACTTGGAGACTCTTTATATCCTTGGGGTTATTTATTATTGAATCTTAGAGGTAATTACGGATCTTCTCCAGCACAGGTGACAGGAGGGATTAGAACTGCAAAACTGAGTATATACTTTTTGGTGATATTTCTTTTCTTTCTACAGATACCAAAGAATCTCCTTTATTATGTGTGTTTTCTAACAGTCTTTCTACAGTTCCAAACCCAGTGTCATTCACTGGACTTCAGAGAAACTCTTTCTGCACAGGGGCATTTGCTCTCCCTCGTTTACTAACGAACTCAGAAGTATCCTTCTCAAACTTCCTGTCAAAAGTGGGGTCCCCTAGGAATCTATATTGGGCCCAATGCTGTTTAACATCTTCATAAGTGATCTGTGGAATGGGATCAGATGCACACAGATGAGGTTTGCAGACGGCACCAAAGTGAGTGGGGAAGTAGAAGCTTCAGAGGGGAGAGCCACCCTACAGGAGGACTTGGATAGACTGGAAGAGTGGGTTAACAAGAACCTTCTGAAGTTTAATGAGGACAAACGTGAGATCTTACACCTGGGAAAGTATAATCCAGGAGTGCAGCACAGGCTGGGATCCACCTGGCTGGAGGGCAGATCCATGGAAAGGTACCCAGTTCCTTTTGAGGGTTCTGGTGTTAAACAACCTCACTATGAGTGAAGAGTGCTGCAGCAGCAAAGCAAGCCATCAGGATGTTGAGTTGCATCAACAAGGGCATTACCAGCAGTGACAAAGAAGTGATAAAACAATATCCAACTCCACTCAGCGCTTGTCAGGCCACACCTGGAATATTGTGTCCAGTTTTGGTCCTCATAGTACAGAAAAAAGGTGGATAGGCTGGAGAGGGTCCAGAGGGCCAGCAGAATGATCAAAAGACTGGGAAGCCTGGAATGAGAGAACTGGGCTTGTTCAGGCTTGAGAAAAAGAAAATTTTGGGTGACCTCATCACCATGTTACAGTATTTAAAAGGGTGGCTACAGTTAGTGGAGACTCACTTTTTACATGGAGTCACATGGAAAATATGAGGGCGAATGGTGTAAGTTACTCCTTGGGAAATTCCAAGTAGACACAAGAGGAAAATTTTTCACAGTGAGAACAATGTCTTGGAATAAGCTCCCCAGGGAAGTGGTGGATTCAACACCGGAGATTTTAAAAATCTGGCTGGATGCAGTGCTGGACCATCTTACCTAGGACTGTCAGTGCTTTTGTCTAGATGGAGTATTACCAAGAAAGGTTAGACCAGATGATCCTTTAGGTGCCTTCCAACCTGGTATGCTATGACTTCTATGATTAAACCGCTATCATCAGTTTGCCAAAGAATGACGGCCTTAAGGCAGTATTCCATGATGTCCCAAATGTGGGGATATTAATAGGCCTCCCTCTATACTTGAGCCCAGCTGAATTAGACAAAAATACCTATTATACATGTCCTGGTATTGGCCAGCATGGAGTTAATTTTCACCAGAAGCTGAGATGAGACAGTTGACCCAAAATACCCAGAGGTGTATTCCATGCCGTACAATGCCCTGTTCAGCACAGAACAAGGTTAGTCAGAGAGGCGTGGCTCTGGGATTGTCTGAGTGTCCTGTGGTTGGCTAAGAAATGCCATTGTATATCACCCATTTTGCACAGTCAGTTACAGTACTGCCATTTTGCTGTCCCAGTAAACTGTCCTTATCACAACCCTGGAGTTTAACCTTTTTCTTCCAATTCTCCTGGCTCCCATCCCATGAAGCCAAGTGCGAGCAAGAGAGAGGTGCTGAGCTGACAGCTGGGGCTAAACCATGATACTGTGAAAGAAATTCCTCAGAATTTAGAATCCTTCTTGAATATACACTTTCTTCATGCCTTCTGCTTTCCCAATGAATTATTTCTTTCATGTCAAAACTTACAGCTGGAAGCAGTTAAACACTATAGAGCTATTTCCTATAAGAAACTGGTTTTAAAGGTACCATAAATAAAAATAAGTGAAGTATTAAAACATGGAAAAAAATCCATGTGTTACCATAACACACAGAAACCCATTTTATATTTGAAATAAAGTATCCTTCTTTTCAATTAACTGCCTCTCCTGAATCAGGATACAAGCAATGAATGCATTATGCCTTCAGCAAAAAAGGGATTATGATTAAATTTAGATTGTTAAATTCTGAATTTTTTTGTGCATTCTCTGAAAAGTAAATTCTAGAGAACATGAAATATTAATTGCTCAAAATAAAAATATTAATGACAAATGGTTGATGAGGCTGAAACACAGGAGTCGGAGATGGAAAAGGTCAGCCACACTGTCTATTTTGAAGTGTCTTGAGCAACAAGGATTTTCTGTAATTCTTTAGAAAAGGAGTCCACTGTCACTCAGACTTTTCCTTATTAACTCTAAGTGTAATCATATTTTATAATCCTTTAATTATAAAACTTAGAGTCAAGAAGGCAATGTATAACATCCTTCTAAGGAGGACACTGGGGATCAATATTCCTTAATCCACTGCCACCCCGGAGTGATTAATTATAACCATGTCTACATTCAGTCAAGAGCTAGTGGTAGGTACACATATTTATCCCATTTATAAACTAAGTAAACTTATCAGACTGATATAGATTCAAAGGCCTTATGCAAGTTTAACACACTGAGGGATGATGTTAGCTGAGTAAACTGTGCAGTTGACTACTTCTTTAACAAGGATACACATGCATACTTAAGAGAGACAATTTAAGAATAACCAGGCTGTTTCTTTATAGTAGGACAGAAAAGATTAAGCTTCAGAAGAAAAAGTTCTCTTAAACTTCCAGAAGACCTCACAAGGAGACTGGCAGCATGAACCAACATGTTTCACTGCATAGAAACAATCTGAGTCAATCCTAGAAATCAGAGAAGTTAACTGAAAGCAAGTTGCAAGGGTTGTTACTAAGGATATCTGTTAGACAGTCTTTTGGGCAAAACCCCTGAGGTTCCCAAGTAGGATGCCTGCAACAAATGCAAACTAAGGTTTAAGGTATGCACACAAACTCACTTTGGTTTTTTCAAGGATCTGGTTTAATAAAGCAGTGGCATATTTCTAATTTTCATAGTGTAATAGTCAACACTGGACTACATTCCCAAATCAAGTTAAAATCAGAGATCTGCTACAGTTCAGTGGAAAGCCAAGGATTGTGATAATGCAAATGATCAGAAGAATAATAAATATCAGATGTGAAAGTATGGTGGTAATCACAGGCTGACATCAGTTTACTTGAGTCGTAGTCACAGTGAAATGTGACTATGAGAGCAGTTCACATTAAAATTCTGACATACTCAGGCTTTCCACACGACTTAGCAGGGCAAGTGGTAGGATTGAGGGGCAGTGAAATAAACTGTTCTATCTCATATATTCAATTCAGTAGTTTTATGAAACCTTCTAAGAAGTCAGCTCACAACTAATATTGAAAAAAACTTAAAACTTATTGACTTAGTCACTAAAATAATGGTCAAACTCTTATGGGTAACAAACACCTTCAAATATAAATTATCCAATCCATAAAGGATATAAAAGCCAACTGACAGCTGAGGTGGTTCTAGCATTTCAAGCTTCCGTGTACACATAGTCTATGTAGTAGTTTTAACATCAGTTGTATCGCTTCTAGTTGGGCTAGAAAATATTATATCAGAATATAATCAGAAACCGTATTTCATGATATGACAGTGCAGTGCAAATGTGCTCAGCTCTCCCTTTAAGCACAAATACAAGTTTTTATACATAATTAATACCTATTCACACAAGCAATTCTCCCCCAAAACAAAACCAGTAATTTAAACTAGAAAAGAAAAACCATGAAAATTGAAAAACGAAAAACCTTATTTGAAAGCTTAAGCTTTTACAGAGCAACTCAACATTCTTATTCCTAAATTCAGATTTTTGTGAGCACTTTCAAAATCTCACTTTCAGCAGGTAAATGAAAATTTTAAACACTTTTCCTTTTAGCTTCTTCTCCCTGGATGATAAATCTCAGTATTAATGACTAAGTACTACCAATTTGACAATGGTAAAGGCTACCATGCTCCTACATTTCCTGATTCAAGAGAGGTTGAGCATTATCACCATACTCTTTTCATCTTGGCAACTGCTCAAGGACACTAGTACAAAGATACTAGGCTACATGAGGGGTATAGCTTGACGCCTCACGGTGATTTGAAGATTCTTCTTAGATAATTTCTCCAACTGGGAGATTAGGATGGATTATTTATTAACTAAAAAACAAAATAGTTGGTAATTCTTAGGGCAATATAACTGAAAGATTTGGTTTTGACTCCCAATACGCATATGCAGTTCAGCTGTAAAGAGCTCAATTTTCCTTAAGTGAGACAGAAATTTAAATCAAGAAATCCTACTGTTTTCATTTAACTTACAAGACTGCCCTTTTAAATTTCACCTTCCTTTGTCTTGTGTATGTCTAAATGCACACACCAAGGGACATAATTTCTTATTATGCATTGCACTGTTGAATTAAAGATGACACACCATCCTTCATCATCTGAAGATTTAATATGATATTTTTAGTTCTATAGCTTACAGGTGCACCATGAAAGTTGCAGTTCATCGGATGGGAGCTTCAATGCTTTTGGGAGTGAGTTTGATGTTGTATTACTAAGAAAGAGACATGGTGATGAAGACAGGATGCATTAGCAAGGAGAAGTAGCAGCATATAAACCAGCTTCCAATCACTTTACAACTTGGACACAAGCCCATATCTGTGTCCCCCCATCTTTCAGACTTAATCAAAGTCATTTGACTGAGGAATCTGGATTTTACACAGGGAGTCAGGGTCCTAAAGTTCAGGTGTGATATGAATGAGTGTTGTCAGGCGAAATTCCATTTATTGTCGATGGCTTGAAATTCTTAAACTATAAACTGAGTACTCGCATAAGAGGATGCATAGAGAGTGGGCAGTGTAACTACATGTTGCAACCAGTACTCTTTACATTGATATTTCTGGGAAGGGCAGCAATTATGAGGTGCCATAAACAGTACACATATAGGGGACAACTTGGATAACAAGGCAACAAATAACAATACATTTAATAATGTATGATTTAGATGGCATAAAATATCTTACATGATACAGCAATTCACTAGACAGGTCCACTGGGACCAGAGTCTCCTCTCAGCACTAAGTGCTTGTGGATTTCAACAAGTGACCTAATCTCTTCCAGGATTCCAGGTAACCTGTGAAATAGGGCTTATTATACAACTCCCTGTATAAAAAACTCTGAAAGAACTTTTTGAAGAAAAGCTTCACATTCAATAATTTTGGATCCTTTCTGCTTCCATGAGTTTGGCAAGTTTTCTGACCTCATTTTTTATAGACCTGGATATTCCATGCCAAGGAGCTGCACAGTTTCATTAAGCATATTGTAAAGAAACTCTTTTGTTTGGTATGTATGTTTCTCCTGATTTCACTAATGTTCCCTAATTCTCATATTCAAAGACACAATGGGATTGATTTTGTTTTTAACAGAGTATACACATGGAGACATGTTGTCTCCAAATGTGGAGCAGATGTTCAGTAGGAAAATCTACTCTTCCGATTCAGGATGCAAGCAAATTATTTCAGTAAATGTGTGAGAAATTTGCCACCATTGAAGCCTGTCTCATGGGTCTCAGCTGGGCTCTGTTGTGCATGACAGAACTCCTACCGTAACAATAAGAGAAAAAACATTATTAATATATAAGACTCCAGAGTGAATCTTGTACTTTAATTCGGGTAAGAGTTAGACAGGAAAGGTGGAAAAGTCTAAACAAGCCTAGAAATACTAGCCTGGAGATCAGATTTCATTCATGAAAAACGCTGTGCTAATTTTGCCAGATCTTGTAACACACTGACAGAATAGATAGAGATCCCCACATACCATGAGGATTACTCTGACAGTCCTTCTGTTCCAACTTTTCTCTAGATCCTCCGGCTATCCTAGACCCAGAAACAACGATGCAGTCATACAACTGGCAGCAAAGTCACAAGTGTAACTCCACAGAAGATGCTAAATACAAAGAACAAAAGTCCCAAAATGATGAAATGAGTACCTGTTCATGCCAAAACTAGCACGAAGAAGACCCTATTAAAACACAAGGTTTGTTTCAGGAGTCACTGGTTTTAGAACAGGCATCTGAAAAGGTCACATGGAAGCCTTACAAAAATACAAAGACTGATACACAGGTCACTGCTGTCAGCTATATTTTGTAGGAGGAAAAATAACACAATAATATCTACAACCTCTTAGATGTATAGGCAAATGTAGATTTAGCATCTGGACTTCCATCATGATCAGTTCCAGATACTCAAGGTTATACAGGCCTAGAAAACAGACTTGACCTACATTAAAAAAAAACAAAACAAAACAAAACAAAATCCTTCTAGAAATAACCCTACAAGAAGACTGACATTTTCTCAGAAAGAAACACAGTCAATCAGAAAGCAAAGGAAAATTAATGCAAAGAAGCTGGAGGTAGAGAGGGGAGGATCGGAGTATATGCAACCCAAACCACAGCAGAAGCATACAATATAATAAAGATTAGTAAATAGTAGCTTAAAGATGATGAGATTTCATACATGCAATGATGGGGCTTTTTCATCTAATCATGGCTGTAAAGCAGGCGTTCTTTGATATAAAAAGAAAAACAGCTTAGCAGGTTATTCACTTGACACATAAAAAGCTTGCTAACCGATCCATATACAACAAGAGTGCAGAAACAGCTGAGGAAAGACACATCTGGCTTTCCTACTGAAGCAGAGCCAAGGTCCAAGGTGCAACAGAGGTCCTCTCACGCTCAGTAACCTGTCACAGTTGGAATCACTGGTGCTGTATTATTAGAGTACATAGAGCAGTTACATCCACCTACAGCTATTGAAATTAAATACTAGACATAAAGAAGAGCTATTATGTTATTAGTTGTATCTCCTTAGATATTGGCAATGTTTTGTTTTATCTTACTTTGCATATGCAATAAGACTCTAAAGAATTACAACCACTGTGTAAAGTCATAGCCAATTTAGAAGGTAAATTTAACTTCTCAATGTCTTGATTCAAAAGAGATTCAAAAGCTCGAGATTCTGCTTTCAACTTAAACAACATAAATTATCATTGGTACATGTAACAATGAAATGCAACAGCACAGGTGGATCTAAGATCTACTGAAACTGTCACAGTAAGAAACATTTCTCACAAGCCTATTTTTGACATACAACTACTTATGAATTGTGTGGAGCAAAATTCTTAGTGTTTCAGGCTTCGAAAATGCAATGACCAAGAGCAGAAGCTGTACTTTTTAAAAATCATAGCTTCTGGCTTCAGTGCTCAAAACTCCCCTATTTGTAAATTAAGTATTAACAGCTCACTTAAGCCTTCACCATCTTGCGCTTATGTCCAGAATTTTTCTTTATTAGAATTTAAATTTTTTACCTAGCTATATAAATTTATATGGGGCAATAATGTTTTTATTTCATTAAGAAATTATTGTATTAGGTGTCTGGAACTTCCAATATATATTTGGAACTTCCATACAATAAACAATTCTCTCTCCTGTCCCATTGTTCCTGATATACTCATTGTGTAACTGTTTATCCTTTTATCCCACATCTTTCCACACACAAACTGCTTCAGTCTTCCCTTTCATGCCCGCTCCATTTCCTACATTCAATGGCACGCAAAGCTAAAGAGCTTCAAACTGGGATTCACCAGGAAAATAAGATCTTTCTCTGGCTCATCGCAAATTTGGACTGAAGCAAATCTGGAAATTCAGAAGACATTTCACTCACTGTCATTTCAAGAACTTGCACACTACTGAATGAGGTTACAGTTCTAGACAGACTGGGACTCCAGTGCAAGCTGATCTTTACATTTCTTTCATGTGGCCAATAAACCTTAAGAAAGTCTTAAGTTCAAAGACAGATCAGATATGACTTCAAAATTTGCAACTGTACTCCTTTTCTAGAAATGCCATTCTAAAATAACCTTGCTATTTTCTTTTTTTGTTGGTGGTGGTATTTTTGGTAATGAATGACGACATGTCAGTAAGAACATGGATCAGTATCTGTTTTAAACTGAGTTGCTGCAATTTACACAAGACATACTAAGTGAAATACAAGAGACTTTATGAGCTAGCAACCACAGAGAGCGCAGAAAGTCTTGAGTGTTTGCTGTCAAGCTTTTAAAAATCCATGGGGAAGGCTGTAATGCTTTCCAGAAGAATGCTGGAGGGTTTTTCCCATCCACAGATAATTTTTTTCCTTCAAATTTTAAAGATACGGAGTTCAAACTTCCATTACTGAAAAAACAGGGTCCAAAATGATTGCAGAGATGATATCCCTCTTTGACATACTAAGAACACCAGACAAAATCCAAAGACAGCAGGAGTGGAGATGATATTCTGGTATCAACATCTACATTGGAGACAGTTGCCCAGACTTCTTTGCAGACAATGGAGAGAAATAAGTTTGTTCAGTGAACAAGTCACATAACCAAGAAAATGCCCCCTCTGCATTTCATATGAAGATTCTGTAAACAGAGTCCAGACACTAGAGATGTGAAAGTCTGTCACACCTAGCTAAACTTATGCACCTTACTTGGAAGAGTAACCTTACTTGGCAAGACTAACCTTGAATGTCCACAACAAAATTTCAGATTTGAAATAAGATAGACAGGGAAGAATGGGATACAAGCGGCAGTTTCTCTGTGTTGCTGGTAAAGAGCTACAACAGAATGAAATTATGATTGCCTGTGCTGAATACACTGGTAAAGTTAACAGTTTTTTGTCCTTAACTTCCAAGAGTACAGAGTCCTGGTATAGACAAAGTGTACCTTACCACACCTCTGGCACTAAGAACCTCCTTCTAGAGACTCATTCACAGCCCAGCAGTGTGGTCTGTAACACAAAGTAACACTCATCAACCATCTGTCCTATCTCATGGCTTTCACAGTTAACTCTGTGACACCAAATCAGCAGCGCTTATGTATTAAGACCACTTAGCGATTGCCTGTTTCAAACTTACACCCCTGACCCCCATCCTTGCTGGTGACAAAGTAGCCTTGTTACCTCACACACCTCTCTTCTTTCCATTTTTTCCCCCAGAGGAAGCTCTGCAGAGTTAAAACTGCAGGAACCCCCCTGTGACAGAAGCCCCATGGCTTTGGTTCCCAAGGTATAACCCCCTTAGTCAGCACAGCCCTGAGAGCTCCTGTAGCAGCAGAGCAGGCATCTAGGATGGGGTCAGGAGAGAGCGTGGGGACTTACTCTTCTCTGGTCTCCCCTACACGTGTGCCTTCTGTCCCTTCCAACACACAGAAAAAAGCCCGACAAAGAGACCAAGGGTCTGGACCACATCAGGTCATAAAAATGAACTGGAAATGGAGACCTCTGATCTCCTCAGATTATGACCAGAGACTAAAACAAAACTGCAGCAGCCCTGGGTCTTTTACATGGTTCCTACCTCTTCTCAGACTGCTTCAAGGGCTACATCTTTTCTCTCTCCCTCAGGTTTTGGTGTAACACTGTCAGCAACTCCAGTGCCTCCTTTTCCATGCAAGACAGAAAGGCCAAAGCAGAAGCTGTCTCTGAGCTTTCCTCATTCTCAATGAGCAGGAACAACAACCAGCAGACAACACAAGATACTGCCAGGGCCATAGAAGCACATAGGGAAGCCTTGCTGTCCTGGTTCAGCCCCAGGCAGCAGTTAAGCACCACACACTGCTGGCTCACCACTCCCCTGGGAGGAGATACAAACCCAGGAGGAGGGACAGACAAATCCCTGCGGGATGGGTTCAGGACAGTTACTAAAACAGTATCACCAAAGGGGAACAGCAGCAGAGCCTGTGACACAATAAGACAGTGACAACACAGAGCACTTTACCATCTCAACAAGGTGATCACAGAATCATAGAATCATTAAGGTTGGAAAAGTCCCCCAAAATCATCTAGTCCAACCGTCCCCCACCACCTTATTACTTACTAAACCATGACCCTAAGTTTCTCATCCAATCTTTCCTTAACCACCACAAGGGACAGTGACTCCACCACCTCCCTGGGCAACCTGTTCCCGCGCCTAACCACTCTTTCTGAGAAAAAATGTCTCCTAATTTCTAAACTGAGCCTCCCCTAGCAAAACTTGCAGCCTTTTCCTCTTGTCCTATTGCCAGTTATCTGCAAGAAGAGGCTGACTCTCAACTCACCACAATTTCCCTCCTTTCGGGTACAGAGCAATCAGGTCTCCACTGATCTCCCTCTTCTCCAGACTTAACAGTCCCAGCTCCCTCAGCCACTCCTCACAAGACTTGTGTTTCAGCCCCTTCACCAGCTTCAATGACCTTCTCTGGACCCGCTCCAGGACCAAAATGTCCTTCTTGTAGCGAGGGACCCAGAACTGAACACAGTACTCAAGGTACAGCCTCACCAGTGCCAAGCACAAGGGGATGATCCCCTCCCTGGCCCTGCTGGCTATGCTATTCCTGATACAAGACCAGGATGTTGTTGGCCCTCTTGGCCACCTGGGCACACTGCCAGCTCATGTTCAGGTGAGTGTCAATCAACACCTTCAGGTTCTTTTCCTCTATATAGCTTTCCAGCTATACTGCCCCAAGCCTGTAGTGTAGACTGGGGTTGTTATGACCAAAGCGCAGGACCCAGCACTGATCCATGTTGAACTTAACTGTAATAACACAGGGCACCTGACAACTCAGGTGCTGCATGGACCCACCCCTACCCTACCAGTCCCTTTTATGGGGGAAAAAGAGCCTGGGTCAGTTCAGGTCACCTGTTCTGTCTCCTTGGGGAAAAGTAGCTCTGGCCTTGCTGGAACCAGGATGCTCACTAACCACACAATTCAATACAGGAATCAAATCCATCATAAGCCTTCCCAGCCTTTAACCCTTGACTTTATGCTAAGCCTTCCAGGGATTCCTCATCCAGAGGCCCTGGGTGTGTGTAGGTATGCATGTGGGTAGAGTAAGCAAGGGGAGTTAACAGCAAGCTATTGACAGCCTGAGCCAATAGAAGAGTGTGATACTCAGGAGAGTGTTTCTTCTTCCTTCTCCTTTCTGGGAGGGGTGAGATGTTGAAGTCTTCTCCTTCTTTTATCCTGGCTGCTAGCTAGCTCTCTCTCTTCCCTCTATATCCCACGGTGTGGCCTAGACTCCCTTTAGACCACCAGCTCAGTGGAAAGCACCTTACACTGTTACCCTTCTGGCCTGTGGAAATTTACTTTCCTAAAGTACAGGGAAATATTTTTTTTCTGTGTCACTACTGAGGGTGGGTTTTTTACACATTTATGTAGAAAGACTTCTGAAATCAATGTTTGTCTCAAAACTCACAATACAAAGGGAAAAAATAATTCTGTTAATATTCTGAGATTGGAGAAGTACTAAGTACAAAAGAGTTGTTTACAGAACAGGAGTGCTTGAAGCACTACTTATATTCCCTTAAATTGTACTTATGCTCATAACAGTCATGTTTCTAGACACAATGACTCATGGAGCTGTTGTGTGTGTAAGTAATCCTCACAATTCTCAACTGAACTGGAACCCAACTAAAGTATGGTAGAACAAAGCAAAAAACTCCTAGTAAACTGCTATAAATTATTCCTTGTAATTTATAATTTGTATGCAGTCAACAGGGAAAATTGATACTTATTTATCAATTTTGATTAGATGCCTCATATCTGTAATTAAAGGTAAGTGTTTTGGATTTTAAATTTGTAATCTTGTTATTTTTAAGAACCATCCATCAAGGAGTACATAACCTGACCTGTGAACTTTTCATATTCTCCAGGGTCTCAACAGAGAGATAGCAAACTTTTGGTTGGGACTGTGTATCAGATAACCTCCCCCATACATCTGCTTCACAGTGCATGATCCTGCTTCTTCACTCTCCCCACTGTGGAATGGGAGAGAAGGGCATGAGTAGCAGTGAGAATTTATGGGTTGGAATAAGATAGTTCAATAGGGAAAGCAAAAGTTGCACACACAAGCAAAGCAAAACAAGGCATTCATTCACTAATTCACTGAACAGTTTCAGACATCCACAGGAAAGCAGGGCTCTATCACATGTAACAATTAATTAAGAAGCCAAACACCATAACTCCAAACATCCCTCCAAGTTTTTATTGTTGAGTGCATCATATGTCATGGGATATCCCTTGGTCAGTTGGGGTCAGTTGTCCTGACTTTGTCTTTTCCAGACTTCTTCCCCCAGTCTGCTCACTGGTGTGTGAAACAGAATAGCACTGTTCAGCAATGGCCAGATCATACCTGTTTTATCAACGCTGTTGTCATCACAAACACAGCACCATATGAGCTGCTATGAAGAAAATTAACTCTATCTCAGCACCCAATGCAGTTAAATTGCTCTTCTTGAACAGCCTCCAGAAGCCCAGATGGATGGCCTTGGCATTTCATATGATGTTAGGTATGTACAATCAGGGAACAAATTTGTTTCAAGTCCTTAATCACTCCAGTTTACAGCATGAGCACCCTATCCTGTCCCAGAGTTGATTTTTAAGAACCAGAATACATACTTGGGATAAGCACTAAGGAAAAACCAATGTTAGATCCCACAATACAACTGGAAGAGCCTTTTGCTGCAATGAAAGTGTAGCAGGAGAAGGTCATTAAAAATAATTGCATGCATTTTACTTGTTGGCTCAGAGTGTTAGCTTTCGGTTCACATTTTTGCAAGTGGTTTTAGTGAAGAGAGAATTCATGTAAACAATGGCATTAAAAATACAATGCAAAATTCATTCAACTTGATGTGAAGTAATTTTTAAAATCCCTCATAATAACCATTAACTTAGATTTTTAATTGTGCAGAAAGCTTCTTTTCTGCGGAGGTAATTACACAAAATTATTTTGACAAGTGCTGCTTTGATCGAAAGCCAACTCTCAGATTTGCAACTAGATTTCTGCAGTGCTCTGATCACATTGCTGAAGAATGCTGTAGAGAATGAGCAGCTTTACTTTGGTATGCTTAGCATAGAAAACAGATTGTGTCAACACAATGGCAGTTAAATGATTATTCTGATTTCAGAACTGAAAGCAATGTAGCTGCTTCAAGACAGCACTGGAAGTCCAGACTAGTGAGCAGGACCACTCAACCATGCCAGCATGTTTGTGTTAATTCTGAAATTTAATATAACATCCATGTTGTTACCCTGCACTATGGACATGTACCAACAGACTAGACACTAATTCAGAGAGCATTATACCATATTCAGTTTATCATGTAACAAGCTCACGTTATCCAAGCAACACTGATCAACAACACACCTTTGGTAACTGGAAATACTAAATGATACAATGAACCACAGGAAATGTTCCCTCTAAGTTAAAAAATGCAGCAAATCAGTTTTCAATATATGGTGTTCCACCATACATTATTCAAAAAGAAAAATAAACTATTATGATGAAAAGAACTCAGCTGCTTCATCCATGCAAAAAACCCAACTACACCAGATGTCACTAAATCATTTACAGTGAGATGCCATTTTATAGATGCATACGTATCCCTGTGTGTGCATGTATATACAGCTAAAATACGATCAAAGCACAAACATTCCATGGAAAATGGATCATGATCCATGATCTCCGTCATGATCATAAAGGCTTGTGATCATAAGTTACCTTAAGTTTATTTCAGAATTTCTGCAAAATAAAATTTGCTGAACTGTCATGGAAGTAATGTTGTTCCAGAATACAAGTATCATTGTTTCCATAACCGAATCAATCTGCTTACACCTTAAATATTAACATCATTCATCCATACAGAGATGCCATTTAGAGTCCTGTCTTGGAGCTAACTACATGTAAACCAGAGTTTTGTGTCCTCCCTAAAGTGATAAAGGTGCATTTTCTCACCTTGTTCAGGTTATTGGTCAAAACCTGGGACAGGATAGACCTGAAGATAACCCCCTGAGAAACTCCATTTGCAACTGACTTCCAGGTAGAAGACAAAACTCTTCACCCTTTTCCTTTGGGTGCAAGTATCGCTCCAGTAAGCTGTTAGTCCATTCTGCTACATTGTAGCATCCCAGTTTGATTACAACAATGCTTTTGTAAACAGGGTCAGAGGCTTTCCTGGTCATGCAGAAAATAGCCACCACTCTGGATCCATAAATCCAGTGGCAAGTTATAGTCTTACCATAAAGGACAGTCAGGTTAATCAAGCTTGGTAAATTCATGCTATCCATTCCACATCACCTTCACATGGCCATTCACACCATGATGTTACCCTGGAAGTGAAGTGTGGTTGACCAGCCTCTGCCTGCACTTCTACTGATATTCCCACTTAAATCTTTAAGATGACTGCAACGTCTGTCTGCTTGTCTCCAGCCACCATGAACCTCTCCTGGCCTCTGTGGCTACGCCAGAATGATAGAGAGCGGCCTCACAATGACATCAGCCAGTTTTCTCAGTACCTCTTGCAACAGAAATTAACAACCTCAGCCCCTCTGCAGTCTCCCTGTAGCACCACAAATCCAGGCCTTCAAACCATGGCAAGCAGTAAAAGACTACCTCCCATACAAGCCTCTTGGCCACCTGGGCACACAGCCAGCTCAACCAACACCCCAGGTCCTTTTCTGCCAGGTAGCGTTTCAGCCACTCTTCTATAGCATCAGATGATTACCAAATGCCCTAGAGAAGAACTGCATGGTCAAAGCTCAGCTCTGTTCTAGCTCCATAATTTCAGAAATAATCACAAGCACACTCAAGTGTAAGTTATATCTTCATTTTGACCTCAGCCCCGTGGCTATCTGGTGCCCATTTAATGAGTTTTATTTGACACCAGTTAGAGTAGCCTCATCAGATAATAACAGCATAGGTCCAGTGGGTTAAAGTACTTTTAGACATCATTTAATTTACACTGTGTTTGTCTTTTACTGAACACATAGCCTGGTATCTTTCCTGTAATTTTAATGGTTTCTATGGTGATAAGATGATTTTGTAGAAATTAGATACATTTTCTGAGCACATGGGTTGGAACTTAATTAATACAACAATTATTTTTATTTTTCACTGTGATCTTCCTAAAGCTGACTTAAAATTATTATTAACTCTTTGGACTGGTTTTAGCTGGGATAGAGTTAATTTTCTTCATCACAGTTAGCACGGGGCTGTGTTTTGGATTTGTCCTAGAAACGGTGTTGATAACAGAGAAACGTTATCACTGCTGCTGAGCAGTGCTCACACTTGGACAAGGCTTTTTCTGCTCTTCACTCCACCCCACTAGCCAGTAGGCTAGGGGTGCACAAGAAGTCAAGAGACAACAGAGGCAGGACAGCTGACCTCAACTGAGCAAGGGGACATGCTGTAACGTATGACAACATCCTTAGCATACCAAACTGGAGGGAAAAGACGAAAGAGGGGGACATGTTCAGAGTGGTGGCATTTGTCTTCCCAAGTAATCACAGTATCCTGAGTGCATTAGCAAGAGTGTGACCTGCAGGCAGAAGGTTACCCTCCCCCTCCAGTCTGTCCTTGTGAGGCCACCTCTGGAGTCCTGTGTCCAGTTCTGGGCTCCCCATTTCCAGTGGAGAGGTATGAGGATTATTAGGGAACTGAAACATCTCTCTTATGAGGAAAGGCTAAGAGGGCTGGGTCTGTTTAGCCTGGAGAAGATGACTGAGTGGGGATCTCAGCGTTGCTTATAAATATCTAAAGGATGGGTGTCAAGACAATGGGGGCAAACTTTCTTCAGTAGTGTCCAGTGACAAGAAAAGGGGCAACAGGCACAAACTGGAACACGGTTAAATTCCACTTGAATGTGAGGAAAAACTGCTTTACTTTGAGGGTGACAGAGCACTGGCACAGGCTGCCTGGAGAGAATTTGGAGGCTGCTTCTCTGGACATACTCAAAAACTACCTAGATGTGACCCTGTGCAGCCTTCTGTAGGTGATCCTGCTTTAGCAAAGGAGTTGGATTAGATCATCTCATGGGGTCACTTCCAACCCCTTAGTGTTGTGTTACATGTGATGGAGCCCTGCTTTCCTGGAGATAGCTGAGCACCTGCCTGCTAATGGGAAGTGGTGAATGAATTGTTTTGCTTTGCTACCGTGCACAGTTTCTGCTTATTAAACTGCCCTTATCTCAGCCTGTGAGTTCTCACTTTTACTCTTCCAATTCTCTCCCCCATATCACTGGGGCAAGGGTGAGAGTCAGAAGCTCTGTGGTGCTTACTTGCTGGCTGGGGTTAAACCACAAAACAGTTCTCAAACAGATTTTATACATGAAAGGTAAAAAAATCCCAATATTTAAATCTGCCATGAACAAGCTATGAATAAGTTCCACCTTTTTTCATAGACTAGCTAAACAGTAGGTCATTTCTTATATGAGCATTTGAATCTGTACTGATTTTAATGTTATATTTTCCGTTTAAGCAGTACTGATTATTCAACATTGACAGTTTCTCCTGTGATTTACCAAGAGATTTATCCAGATCAAAGTTTGTAGTCTGTGAAGACATATGGACACATTCAGCTTCCTCTGGGACAAAAATATTCATGACAAATTCTCTCATATTGAAATAATTTGTAATGAAATACTGCTTTCTGTCTAGACACAATTACAGAGTAATTGCCAACCACATAGCTTTTTGAAAATGTTACCATTTTATAGTAGTCTATAATATTAAGACAACTCTGCATAATTGAAAAACTAATTCTAATGTAATTTAAATCATCTGAGCAACAGCTGGGAAAAAAAACTTGGCAGTTACAGAAAGCAAAGAATATGATGAATTTTTGTCTTTTGTTTTGCTTTCCTCAAGTTAGATATTCTTCTGCTGTCCACAGAAAGAGATAAAAGCAACTTAAACTTTCTAAACTTAGTCATTTACAGAGAGCATGTAAAATATGAAAATGATTCCTTTGATATTTCCTATTTGATTTAATTTTACATAAAATTTTATTTTCCTTTTATTTTTATTATCTGGTTTGTAAACTTGCACATTCTGATACGAAATTTTAAATTTTTTTTTCTTGGATTTTAATGTATGAATCTGTGTTGATTTCCTGAAAATTTAAAAAACTATTTTTGTTGTAAGCCATATTTGTATACCTACATGTAAATGCTCTCAAGTCTCACAATGTCTTTCTTTCCTGCTATTTATTTGTAGTAATATTAGTCACTATGCATTGGAGTTTCACTTATCCAGGTGAATTTTCTGAAATGTGTCCAATATAGGTTACAGGGGTATTATCAACAAAAGTTATTCAGTTTAAAATTATGATTTGGTCAGACACTAGAAAACACTGAAATACAGAAAGCTGCCATTTGTTGATGTGATATGTTTATCTGTATTTGCTAATAAAGGGTTCATGTAAACCTCTGCTGGTGGTGCAGTCTTACTGCTGCTATTACTGAGTCAGTACCTACTGAAACAGAATCGACATGGTGTCTTGATAGCAGGGTCTTGGTCACCCATATCAGCAAAGTGTGTAGAGCCACCTAGCCCTTCAACAATGCCTTAGTAGTGCAGAGGGGAAAAAAAAAAAAAAAAAAAAGTTGGTTGTGGTTTTTTTTAATGTTTGCTATCAGGAATCTAGCTGACATTTTCAGCTTCTGAGTGAGTACAACTACCAGCACCCTTTGTCATGTGGAGGATGGGATGATGCACTTACCCATGCCATTATTTGAAACCAGAAATTCCACCTTCCAAATAATATCCCCCCCTTTTCTGAGTTTAACCCTTCAAGTATTGCACAGGAACCAACCTTCCCTCTCTTGACAGCCATCCTTTCATTCACTCGGTACTTTTCAGTTGGAACCAACTGAGTTTTCTGAATTCAAGCACTTCTAAGTAACTGTTTACAGTTTGATCTACTTTATCCAGCACAGTTCAGGTAGACTTTCTGCCAGGAACGTCTTCTGTCCTCTAGTGTCAAGATATCAAACATTACCTATGGTTTTAGTTGAGATTTGATGTTTTTAATTGTTCATCCAAATCTGATAGGCAATAACAAATATCTACTAAGGCAGACGCACAGGAAATCCTAATATATTTCTGTCTGGAAGGACTTTATGAAAGCTACCAGAGGGAACTACAGACACCACTGAAATGCACATAGCTTATGTGCTATTCACAACTGAACCAGAAATCCAGTTTAGTCAATAACTTTGTATCTGTAATTATCATGAAACAAATTCCTTTTCACTTCTTACTTCCTCTGTCTTATAGGAGACTCAGTCTTTAAAAGCTATAAACCCTCAGGCCAGGTTGTGTGGTTCAGCGGCAGCTGAGCACCGGGCACAATCACTCCCCACTCCTTTCCCCCACTCCATCCCCCAGTGGGACCGGGAGAAGAACTGGAAAAAAGTACCCGTGGGATTGGGATAAGGACATTTTGCTGGGACAGCACAAGGAAAGGGAAACAACAACAGATTTTGTGACAGGATACACAAAGAGTGATAACACAAGACATTTACCAACCAGACAACTGACTAGACCCTCAGACCATCCCAGAGCCATGTGGATCTGACCCTCCCCACCCCCTTTTATGGTAAAGACGCTTGGCCAGTTCAGCTCACCTGTCCTGGCTCCCTGTGAGCATTAACTCTGTCCCAGCTAAAACTAGGAGAGCAGCGGACTTCTCCGAGTATTATTAAATAAAATGAAACAGAGTTTTCCTGATTAGTTAAGACTTACAGTTATTGCCATAAATAATTATGCATGCACATCTATAGAAACAAAGAATCAGGACTTCACTGGTATGAATGGGGTGGCCACGTGCTATAGAAGAAGTGCCACAGAACTCTACAGTTCTTATTTCCAAAATCTTAATCCAATTGCCATCTTATAATGTAGATGTACTACACATTAATTTTTTTAACATTATGCTGTCTTTGAAAGCAGTTCTCACTCAGCTAACACCATCTGTTTATATCCAAATATTTTCCTTCCATTCAGCCAAGTTGAAAGTATCAGTAAAAACAGTCTGCATAGGGTAAAGAAACATGCTGACACACATACATATTAACACAAGAGCCAATTTTTAATACAGATTTACTCTGTATCCAAAAATTGAGCTGTTGCTTTTGGAATTCAGTAAAGGCAAAACTGAAAAAATCTTGTGAACATCTGGAACTGGGATAAAAGCCAAAGGCATAATTTTGATATACTTGCATATATAAGTGCCAAAACACTGATTCAATTAATTTCAAATGGAACATTTGAGAAAGCAGAAAATAATTACTACATCATGCAAATTACGTTCACCTCCTTTGTCATAGCAACATGTTTCAGAGGTCACCTTCCACAAACTGAAGGGGAAGAGTCATTTGGTCAGATCCTTTCTTTTCCTGTGTATCACAAACCAGTTTTTCACCTTCTGCAAACCTATTTTACTGAAAAAAACCCCACAATTCTAATTCTTTGCAAAACTTTGTGTTCTTCTCTTCCATTTATAAAGTACGGTTTCAAGCGATCCCCATTCACTGTTCAGCTTCTGCCAGTGACCCCCAACTATCTGCTGTTTCGGCTAGTCAGTATTCTCATAATATAACAGACATAAACAACAACCTGACAGGTGTCTGCAGGAAAAGACAAATTCAGAATCTTGGCATTTAAATCTTATATTTTTCTTTGGCAGGGCTAAGTCTTTATATATGCTTCTTTAAAGCTATTTACATCAAGAGTCTTAATATATCACTGAGGGAAGGATCAGAAGATTCATCTGTAACTATATAGATTCCACTAAAGTCTTTTCACAAGGCTTTGTTGTCTGTATTGATTTCTGGTCTCAGTTGCATTCAGCCTAGAAGACAAACAGCCTCAGTAATCAGCAGCTCTTTACATTAGTTGCCCTTTTATAAAGTCTCCTTCCCAGCTGGAACCAGAAAAGTTCTTTCACCCGCAGCTCATGCAGAGGAACCTATGCAGCAATGGTGAATACGAACAAATATCAAAATTTATAGCCTGCCTTGACCAAAAAGTGTGTATTGTGATGAGGCAATTTGCAGAGAAACAGTTCAGGATTTATAAGCTATTTGGTGTAGAAGGGTTCTTAAACATCTTTCTCTTACTTGTGTACTGTTGAGTTGGTGACAGTAAGTGAAGCTGAAGCAAAATGTAGCTTGTTTTCTGCTTTTGTAGTTCTGATCAATTACATTCCATGAAACCAGGGTTCTCATACTTTTGGTACCATAAACTGACTTTTCTATCAGTTTTAGGTTCAGTGCTCTCTACTAAGTTCAGTGAAAATATATCTATTCAATTTAAAGAGCACTGGATTGTCATGCTTCTGTGTACAAATTTCTATTTCAGTGCCAAAAATGCTGACACCAAGAAAAAATGAACTTCCTTACGAGGAAAGGCTGGGGGAGCTGGGTCTCTTCAGCTTGGAAGAGACTGAGGGGTGACCTCATTAATGTCTATAAGTATATTACGGGTGAGTGTCAGGAGGATGGAGCCAGGCTCTTCTTAGTGATGGCCAGTGACAGGACAAGGGACAGTAGTTCCAAGCTGGAACACAGAAAGTTCCATCTGAGTATAAGGAAGAACCTTTTCACTGTGAGGGTGACGGAGCACTGGCACAGGCTTCCCAGAGAGGTTGTGGAGTCTCCTTCTCTGGAGACATTCAAGACCAATCTGGACATGTGCCTGTGGGATCTAATCTGTGATCCTGCTCAGGCAGGGAGGTTGGACTAGATGATTTTTCAAGGTCCAAGTCCCAAGATTCTGTGATTCTGTGATTCAAATTAAAACATCATTTGAATATGCCACCACTACTCAGAAAAGGGATACTTCTGATCCAGTGTTACAAACAGCTTTCTTTTAACACCTGTAAATCACAAAGGTGTTTCCAACGATGGCCTTGTCATTAAAAAAATACCATGCATGACAAATTAACTGAGTACTCAGCTTTATATACCCCAATTCAGCTGTGTATTAATATATTTGCTTATGATATAATTTTAAAAGTAATTATTTTTATCATCAGATAAAACTACCTCACACTCTCCATTTGTGATTTTATAAATAGAAATAAATAGTAGCTCTGTGTGATTAAAGACTGCGTGAGTCAATGCTGTAAATTTTTGAGGAAAACAAAACAGAGATACCAAGTGCTCAGAAAGAAATTCTCTCCTAAGGAAGAAAGCCCACAAACACATAAACGCACATTTCCATACATGTACATCTATACATACGCGTGTACATGCATCACTGCTGAACACCTAGCAGGATCATGAAAGACATTACTGATTTTTTGTGTTCTTCCTTTTCTAGTTTTCATATGAATCAATAAAGAGATGGATGTGTTTCTACTGGGAGTTTAATCTGTTGATAGCAAGAGCTATGAAAAATATGTGGCAGTTCCCATTTTGAGCTGATAACCAGATATCTGAAGGGGTTTTTTTAGATGCATTCAATGAGCATCAAGAGGTAATTGTATCAAATATAAAATAAGGTGCAAAGTGACAGGACATAGCAAATGTGACTGTTCTCAACTACTGACTGACTCACCATATATGCAGCAACCATTTACCGAATAGTTTGGAGACCAGAATGATTTTTATGCAGTGCTTTCCTCTAAAAAACAGTTTTCTTCCCAGAAACGTTATTTTAAAAGTGTCACACTGAATTCCTGTATCACTGCTTGAAGATATTTTCTGGTACATTTCCATGCTATTTCCATGTTACCAGAAACTGAAGGGGCAATATAACCAAAAATATGGCTTTACATCTGCCATTTGTAAGTCATTCCAAAGACCTTCAGGCAGAGCTTTTTTGCCCACATCATGGTGAAAATGCAAAGCAAGACAAGAAACTAACCCAGCTTTGACCTAAAGTATTATTTTAATAACTACTGCTGCATCATAAATATGAGATCATATTTTGCATGAAGTCTGTCATTAAGAAGAACATATTCATGGTAGCAAATCTTTTCAGTCAGCTTATGTTTATAAATAACTTAAGATACATTAAGAGAAAAACTGTGCAATTAGAATTTCTGGAAATAGCTTTGAAGAGAAAAGCACCTCTACTTCATATGTTGATAGAAAGAAAAGATGTGCAATCCATAAACCTCTGCTCCCAGCGATATACAGATGACAGACTTTTCACAATCTAGACTGCAAAGAAAACGGAATTGTTTAAAGCAGCCTATAATGAAATACGTCACTGTCACAAGGATTAATTCATAGTAAAAAATAAAATTTCTGATAAAAGTTTTCATTTAAGTGTTCAGCACTAGTATTCTAAACTTAGTTGCTATCAGGGTTACCTCATGAGTAGCAAAGTCAGTCTTTCCAGGTGTTACATGAATCTTTGAGAGAGGTAAAGGATTTTCTCTGGGATGACTGGAAATCCTGGTTTTGGTTTAGATAGAGTTAACTTTCTTATTAGCAGCCAGTATAGTGCTGTATTTTGCATTTAGTATGAGATTAATACTGATAACACAATGATGTTTCTAGTTGTTGCGAGGTAGTTGGGGTGTCCACATAGAATCACGAAACATCAGAGGTTGGAAGGGACCTCAAAAGATCATCTAGTCCAACCCCCCTGCCTGAGCAGGATCACCTAGATTAAATCACACAGGAACGTGTCCACTTTGGTCTTCAATGTCTCCAAGGAAGGAGACCCCACGACCTCTCTGGGCAGCCTGTTCCAGTGATCTGCCACCCTCACCGTGTCTCACTAGAGCAGAGCAGAAGACCCATCTTGACCTACTAATCACCCCCCTNTATGAGATTAATACTGATAACACAATGATGTTTCTAGTTGTTGCGAGGTAGTTGGGGTGTCCACATAGAATCACGAAACATCAGAGGTTGGAAGGGACCTCAAAAGATCATCTAGTCCAACCCCCCTGCCTGAGCAGGATCACCTAGATTAAATCACACAGGAACGTGTCCACTTTGGTCTTCAATGTCTCCAAGGAAGGAGACCCCACGACCTCTCTGGGCAGCCTGTTCCAGTGATCTGCCACCCTCACCGTGTCTCACTAGAGCAGAGCAGAAGACCCATCTTGACCTACTAATCACCCCCCTTCTAATACACCGCAGGATACCATTGGACTTCTTGGCCAAGAGGGCCCATTGCTGACTCGTGGGGATCCTGCTGTCCACCAGAAGACCCAGGTCCTTCTCACCTACACTGCTCTCCAACAGGCCAGTTCCCAACCTATACTGGTACCTAGGGTTGTTGTTCTTCCCCAGATGCATGACTCTACACTTGTCCTTATTAAATCTCATTAAATTTCTCCCTGCCCAGCTCTCCAGCCTGAGTCTTGCTGAATGGCAGCACAGAACACATTCACCGCCCTACTATCATCAATCCACCTTGTTATATCCTCATAACAGGCTATTAGATTNAGAGGGCCCATTGCTGACTCGTGGGGATCCTGCTGTCCACCAGAAGACCCAGGTCCTTCTCACCTACACTGCTCTCCAACAGGCCAGTTCCCAACCTATACTGGTACCTAGGGTTGTTGTTCTTCCCCAGATGCATGACTCTACACTTGTCCTTATTAAATCTCATTAAATTTCTCCCTGCCCAGCTCTCCAGCCTGAGTCTTGCTGAATGGCAGCACAGAACACATTCACCGCCCTACTATCATCAATCCACCTTGTTATATCCTCATAACAGGCTATTAGATTAGATAAATATGACTTCCCTCTGGTAAAACCATGCTGACTGCTCCTAACAGCNTCCACCAGAAGACCCAGGTCCTTCTCACCTACACTGCTCTCCAACAGGCCAGTTCCCAACCTATACTGGTACCTAGGGTTGTTGTTCTTCCCCAGATGCATGACTCTACACTTGTCCTTATTAAATCTCATTAAATTTCTCCCTGCCCAGCTCTCCAGCCTGAGTCTTGCTGAATGGCAGCACAGAACACATTCACCGCCCTACTATCATCAATCCACCTTGTTATATCCTCATAACAGGCTATTAGATTAGATAAATATGACTTCCCTCTGGTAAAACCATGCTGACTGCTCCTAACAGCCCTCTTATACTTGATGTGCCTAGAGACAGCACCAAGGATAAGCCGCTCCATTATTTTTCCAGGGATGGAAGTGAGGCTGACCGGACTGTAGTTACCCGAGTCCTCCTTCTTGCCCTTTTTGAAGACCAGAGTGACATTTGCCTTTTTTCCAGTCCTCAGGCACCTCTCCTGTTTCCCAGAACTTCTTCTCAAAGATGATGGACAGTGGCCTAGCAATAACTCCCGCCAGCTCCCTCATCACCCTTGGGTGCATCCCATCAGGACCCATGGATTTATGCATATCCAGACGGCTTAACTGATCCCTGACCCAGTCCCTGTCAACCGAGGCCGACTCCTCATTTATCCTGGCTTCCTCTGGGGTTTCAGCCATCCAGGGCTCCTGCAAACAGTCTCCAACAGTATAGACAGAGGCAAAGAAGGCATTCAGTAACTCCACCTTCTTACTGTCCTTAGTCACCAAGACACCCACCTCATTCATCAGCAGGCCTACACTGCCTCTAGTGTTAGTTTTGTCTGCTGTGTATTTGAAGAAACCCTTCCTGTTATCCTTGACCTCCCTTGCAAAGTTTAACTCCAAGAAGGCCTTAACTTTCCTAGTTGCCACACTACACTCTTTGACAACTTTATTATATTCCTCCTAAGTGGCCATCCCCACCTTCCATGACCAACATACTCTCTTCTTCCACTTGAGTATGCCCAGCAGTTCCGTTTATCCACGCAAGTCTTCTGGTTCCCTGTCTTGATTTCTTTCCCATTTGGATACTCTGATCTAGAGCTTGGAAGAAGTGGTCCTTGAACATGTAAAACTATCTTGGGCTCCTTTTCCTTCCAGTACCCTGTCCCGTGGGATTTCCCCCAGTAGCTGCCTGAAGGCTGTGCAGGCATTCCAGTATCTGGGTAGCTAAAATCCCCCATAAGAGCACTTCCCACACCCTGCCAGATGCACAAGAAGCTGGGAGAGCACAGCCAGGACAGCCGGCCCAGGCTGGTCAGTGGGATACTCCCTGACACAGAACATCATGCTCAGGATGTAACTGAGGAATCGAGCTGGGAGGGGGGATTGCTGCTTAGAAACAGAGTTGGCATTGGGTTATTTTTCATTCTGATTGTGGTAAGCAATTACATTTCTGCATCACTTGTAGTCGTTGTTATCATCACCATCACCTTCCATTGTTACTCCACTTCCTTTTATCTCAACCCATTAGCTTTTTTCCATTCTCTTCTTCCTCCTCCTGGTGTGGGGAAAAGTGAGTACCAGTATGTTGCTTACTAACTGGCTGGGGTTAAACCTTGACACTCAAACAAGACTTTTCTTAGTATTACAGAGGGGGTGTGCCTTTTTTCTTTGCATTTCAAATAAATGCTACTTTGACATAATATTTTGCTAATTCTTCATTAGTGAATTTTATAGGCTTTATTTGTAAGCAAATATTCGTGATTTCCAAACAAGTAAAATAGTAGCCAACTTGAATATTTACCAAAAATATTTTAAATGAATAACCCTCCCCTCCAAAATGCCAAAACTGATGAGATTCAAATTATCTTTTTCTCTTTCAAAAAAAAAAATAAGAAAAATAACCCAAACCACCAAACCCAAAACAAACAAACAAAAGATAAGGAACATGTGACATCTCCACACGTCATCAAATTGGGGAATGTAAATTTTTGCAAGCTGGTAATTTTTAATTATTTTTTTTAACTAGATACACTTGACTAGTGGAGTTTTGTAGACACATAAATGCTAAACAGTTACGTTACCTTCATTAGTTAAAGTTTCAGTGGTAATTCAGAATATTATCACTCTACAAACTAATTTGTGGCACTTGAAGGCAAAACTCGTTATTCACATTTTATATTTTTAGGTGAAGGCACAGAGTATCTCCTACAGTATCAAATTTTTCAAAAAACTTAAGTTACTTTATTTCAAATGAGGTGTATTTATAAAGTGTATAAGATCTTTGGCCATTCAGAGAAAGCCAATATTACAAATTAACAAATGTACCTGAACATTTGGTAATGGTTGCTATAATGAAGACTCAGAAGTTCTCAAGCTACTAGCATTACACTTATCTCTCTCTGCTCTGGTAACAAAGAAGACTAGAAGAAAAAATGCATACTTCTATGAACACACACAAGGATTCCTGAGTCTCATGGAGAAGTCATACATCCTTCTGCAGAGAACCAGGCTTGTTGTTGCTTAATAAAGAGCCACTTTGAATTGGCAGAGAGTAACAGGCTCTGCCTTGAGTGAGAGCCCAGTTTGAGCAACGTGCTTGCATTGCACCAACAAGCACTGGACCAGAGCAAGGGCAAGAGGCGAAAAAATTGCTTACCTTGCAAAGAATCAGACAGGCATGACGGCTTGTACTCTTAACACTAGCTAGAATCAACCGAGTGATGCCTGGAGTGAGATGGAGGCCTCAAAGCCCAAAGTTGCTTCAGTAAAAAGAAAGACCCTCAGGCCTCCGCACAAAATGCCTTTATTCTTAATGCTGCTCACCCCTTAATCAACAACACAAGTCTTGTTAAGAGCCAACTGGCTCCTGACATGATAATTAACTTAGTCACACCTTGCCAAGAGTATAAATCTAGTATTTAGAAGCCTTCATTTTGAGGATAAGAATTCCAACTGCCTGGATGGATCAACAGGCCTGGACTTCTCAAGCAGGGATAACTCTCTGGTAAGATTTATGACTCTGACTGTCAGACGTTACCCCAGAAAAATCTCATTAATAAAAGCACTAAACTCGTAACTCAGGTTTTGTTTTCACAGTAAACGTATTTATGAACAGCAATACTGAACTTGTTATATGTTACCTTAATAAATTAGCTATATTTTTCAACTTTTCAAAACTATCTCAGTGAAAGTCCTTGAGAGGGCTGTGACAGGTAAATGTTGAATTTTGTAAGTAGCTACACACATCATCCTTTAGACAGAAACTGTTAACTGTGTCTGGGACTAAGATTGGACCTAGCCCCACCTAGGTTCCCTTCTGAGAAGGGAGTTTCGAAAGCATGGGGATCCTTTCTGAACCTCATGGCTCAACAGGAGGTTTTCTCCCAGATATGTGTCAAACTTACAGTCTTATTGCAACCCTTTCCATTGTATAACAAAAAGAACATACTGAGCTGTCCCACAAGACTCGACTACTGAGAAAGTAATTTTTTAGACTGGAGGTAGAATTACAGAGTAACTTATGTCCCTCACTTATGTTCTTGTTCTCTTAGACCCAGGATGATAATGCACTGTACATCTTATTGACCTGTTAAAAAATTCAGGGTATTCAGTCTTTATGAATAGCATAATAAGGAAAAAAATCATGTTTTTCTACTTGAATAATAATTGGTGATTAAACTGCTCCCGGTAATCCAGCTAACCAACCTGTACAAGGGAAAAAAATTTCTGCCCTAGAAAGTGATCATCTTGTGATGTGAATCATGAACTTTCATTAGCGTTTATTTAATTTACACAACTGTAATGTTAAACACACTTTAAGTCTATCCATCCTACTGGACTCAATGAATCTTGAAGAATGACTTAGGCAATCACATGCTGATTTATATGCTAGAGGAATAAATTTTTTTTCTCGCTGAAATTACTGTCCATTTTTATAACATTCCTTGTTCTCCTATGCTATCAGAATATAAAGGACGTATAAAAAGCAGTTACTACAAATGTAGTGATTCTGCACACCTAAGTCAGCTCTTATTTTTTTTTTATTTTTATACTATCGAGTGACCCTAAATTTTAATCTAACAAGATACAGAATTACTTCAATTTCCATGCTATGAGCATCACATTTTCAGACTGATCCTAGTCAGGAACTAATTAGATACATAACTGAATTGTCTTCTGGAGAAAAAAACCAAAGTATAGCTTATATTTCTAAATGTACACAAGTGTGCTGGCTTTGCAACAGGGCTTCTTTAAGAAGTGGCTAGAAATTTTATTTAAGGTCCAACAGAGTAAATCCCAGCTCCCAAACCCTGTTACTGACAAGGCCGGACGGGCCAATCAGTGCCGGTCACAGGCCTCTGGGAATCACATTTTAGAGAGAGAAAAACACAAACAGCCTCATTTTGCCACCAGAGAAGGGAGTGAGAAGATGTAAGAAACTTTGCAGACACCAAGGTCAGTGAAGGGGGAGAGGAGAAGGCGTTGTGGCCTATGGAGAATAGCATGGTGAAGCAGGTGATCAACGGGGTCATGAAGGACTCTCTCCCATGGGTGGGACCACACGGGTGGTGCAGAGGAAGAGTGTGAGAAATGCCTCCCCGCTCCCCCCAAGAAGAACAACTCATGAGTAACTGAGTCAAGACTGAAGCCTCCATAACCTATTTCCCCCCCTTTCCCCCTGTGCCATCCTGGGGAGGAGAAAATCATGAACAAAGTGAAGTTTGCAAAGAAGTGACGGGTAGGGAGTGATGTTTTAAGAGCTGTTTTGTACTTCTCATTATCTGACTCTGGTTTCTGTGTGTTTTTGCAGTGTAGTGTAACAAATGAGAGTGTCTTCTGTGTTGAGTCTGTTTCGCCCATGACACTAACTGCAGAAAGATCTCTCCCTGTCCTTTCTCAACTCCAAAGCCTCTCAACCTGTATTTTCTCCCCTGCCCAGCTAAGAGGGGAGTGATAGAGCTGCTTTGGTGAGGTTCTGGCCTCCAGCCAGGGTCAAACCACCACAGCAAGCATCTACATTTTCAACAACTGTTATAAATTTTTAGTTATTCAAAATCACGATTTTTTTTCTTTTCTTTAAAGCTTCCTATGTGTTTAAAACTCAGAATATTTGAAAAGTTCACAACACTACAGTAGAAGTAACCTGACTTTCTACTGACCCAACAGTAGGTTCATTTGCCACTACAGAATATATATTCCTGTCTCTACCTTCATCTAAATATTTTAATAATACAATTTTTAAAATAGATATAAAATGCTTACACACCTCTTCCACTTTTTAATCTAATGATAGCTTCATTAGTAACATGTCAGCCACAGTTCCTAAAAAGATCAAGAAAAGGCATTTCTTGCACAGACATCTACTGTTGCTGCTCCACATTCTGCAGTTCATCATGTCAGTACTAAAACCCATGTGTCTATCATAATATTTGCTTTAAGTACCTAATCTATTGGGACTTGAGACCACCTAAACCTACTATGATGAGAGGTGTGCTTCTGAATCATGCTTCCAAGGAGATCAGTCTTTCAGCATCTTCACTGATGATGCAGACTATGCCAATAAAATCATTAATTAGTTTCCAAAACATTAGAGTGGGAATCGGGAAACCTTAGATCTCTCAGACTGGCTTCCAACTCTAGATAATTCTGGTTTTTTCCTAAGAAGTACTGGAAATGCAGACACATTCCCAGGCAAAACAAAACAAACAACAACAAACAAACAACCCCCCCCCAACCTATCAGTTTAAACTGCTATTAGAAAGCTAAAAATTTTAGAAAAGTATTGCAGTAATATATAGTGTATCTAGGTAAGCTTCTAAAATTTCCAAAGCATTTAACTTCAACCCACTCAGGCCACTGACCATAGGAGTAAATTCATGCCACAACTAAGTGCTGCTGTAATTTAAAAAAAAGCGCTTAAGTACAAGGAACACTCTTCATCATTTTGAGGAGCTGGAGACTATCAATGCATGCATTTTTTAAAAGAAACTTACAATTCTACAGATTCAGAACTCATTCTATCTCACTGAATCAGGGAAGGTTCATGAGAACAAATTTAGGCAATGTCATACCTTGCAATACCAGAACGCAGAAAAATTTACAGGGCTCAAAGTTTCAACTGAGGTTAAAGGAATTCTACAATCTCAAGGTAAAAAGGTCTGTATTACCTTACATCAGCTAGTGATCTAGAGCCTTATTTTTAATATATACCCATATCAATAGCACTTCTTCCTTCCTTCCTTCTGAGCCTTTATAAAGTAAAATTCTGGGCCCAACAAGAGCACATCTCCAAATTCTGAGATGATTTTCAGCACTTTAACTTCATATATAACTTTCATATAACTTTATAGCTTCAGTTGTTCAGAAGCATTTGCATGAAATATTCCAATAGTCTTATCATTTACATGCTAGTCAACAAGCATCTTTGTAAGTAGGAACTTGTCCTGTATCTTTTATACTTTACCCATAATTCAAAGGGAAGATGGAAATAGGCAGTTATTATGGAAAGTGTTCAAGGATGAAGTAATCTAAGTTCAGATTCACTTTATAACAATCTGATCTTTATAAATTACTGAAGCTCTATCTGAAAGCACCTGACATCCCAAGAGATGTAAGAATAAAGAACCAGACATCATCTAGCCCTTTCTCATCTTAGCTTAGTGCCAGAAGAGAAAAAATTACAGCAGCTATCATATTTATTAAGTCATCAGCTTATAATATCCAAGACAGTATGATACAATTTTCTTCTATGTAGAAAGAAAATGACTACAGCATTTACATGGCTCAAATTTTCGCTTTTCCCCTTCAAGAAGGATACACCTTATGTGTGAAATAAAGAGGCAGAAGCTCATCTGCTTCATTAGCATAAAAGTACACTGTGAGATGCTGACTCTGGGCCTGAATATCTGGCCAAATAAAATGACAGAAATTTCAAGAGAAGGCAACCACTCAGCATTCATTTACATACAAGGATATGTGCTGGAGAGATGCAAGCCAGACCTCAGTAAAGTGTGACCATCTTCAGCATGTTTGGAACGGGCCTGGACAGGCTGCCCAAGCGTGCACCAAATATGCTCCAGATGAAATAATCATCAGCAGCCCATCCAGGCTTCTCTGCAGCATAGGTGCTCTGAACCCAAGTGCAATAGGGTGGAAGGAAAAAAACAAAACTCTTGCAGATCTCAGGGCTTTGTTTCCTATCCCAGTATTCAGTTTCAACACACAGAGTTCAAGCAACAGCTTATTAATAACAGATGAGGCTGAAGTCTGTGATAAAAAGCGCATAAGATACTTCATTTGTATCAGTGAAAGTTTAGCACAAAATCACCCAAGGATCTGGACTGAAGTCCAGATTGTTGGTTGTTTCCTACCCCAAAGTCCTGTAAGAAATCTGTAACAGAGCAGGTACTCTTAACCTAGTTTTGAGTTCATGTCCTTTTGGTTCAGCAAGTAAAACCACGCAACTTCACACATAAACCACAGCAAGTAAAACCGCAGCAGCAAGAGTTGAGTGGTAGAGGAGGGCAATTTTTGCTACAAAATTGGTTTAAAATCAGCTTTCTTAAGCAACTGAAATTGTGAATGTTCAACATATGAGCAATCAGCATTGCTGTTAATTCTTCAGAGAGGTCTTCTCTGTAGCAGAAGAACAATGCACCAGCTGTGTATAAGCTTCACACTAATTGCAAGTACAACAAACATTAACGTTGATTATCCAGACTTACAAATTATAATAAATACAAGTAAAACTGAAGACAGCCTTCTTACACCCAGCCCCGCAATAAAGCACAGAACATTTAATACAGAATGAAACATTTTTTTTTAAACACAATTGGTCACAGGTATCTTTAATTCAGTGTGTCACTGATTGGAATAATCCCTCCCTGATTATAGCCAATAAGTGTGACAGCATTTGAAGGACAATGGATTTTGTTTCAGGCCGTGGGAAATCAAAGGCAGAATATTATAATTACTTTTAATAAAAAACAAATAAAAATTAAAGGGGCTTAAGAAAACCACCCAAAAAAAAAAAAAACAGAAGAATACTTTAGAATACTTTATTATTTTTCTGGGATGATAAAAAACAATAATGGAACTTTTGTACTTTCAGGCCTTGCTTATTCTGGAAAAGTATACACAGCAAAGTGTTGTCATATCATCATCCACACTAATTGTTGGCCTGCTCTTTGGCATGGAAACACACCACATTAGCACCTTCCCAGACAACACATATACAGAATGGGGACCTTCTATGGACCAGGGACTGTTGTAAGCAACCTTTATCTGTTTGGGTTTGTTTTTTTTTTTTAATGACACTGTAAAATAAGGATGAAAAGTAGCACCATTTTTGAGTAATGAATAGGAAAACATCCATTTAAAAATGAATGGACTTTTCCTTAGCTCGTGTCTGTAGATTCAATCTATTTTGACCTATGTGGTCAAAAATGAGAGTTTAACATCCTCAAATACTTTAACTGGACATTATAGATGGATTCTAGTGTCAAAAATACTTATATAAAAAAGGAAAGATTTTCAGAGGCGTAACGGGCATTAGATTATTAATTATCCTCTGCATACCTCCAGGTCTCATTTCCAAGTTATCTTCACAAGCCTGCCCAGAGCAGAGCCCAGTTTGGATATTTGGGTTCTACAGTTTGTATTAGTAACAGGACAGACCACTCAACAAATGTTTGACAGATCAGTTTAATTGTCTAACAGAGAATAACTACTGGTTTCTCTGACTAATGGTCTCTGTCGAGGACTGAAAATAAAGGTGAGCCAAAGTCAGCAATCTCTCCACACCAAGGCTATAAAAGCTACAAAAACCAAGCAAAGACACACAGAAAGCCTGAACCTTTGAACTACCAGCTTCTCAGAAAGAAAACAGCAAATAAGCTTAAAGAGTGAGGGAAGAAAAAAAAAATCTTTGTAATGTATCCTTACAGCAGTTACACTTAGCATGGCTCTCCATTCACTTTTCCCCAAGTGGCCTCCATGCACCTCTCAAGGACAGGAGCACACACAGCCACTGTGTGGGCACACTGCCAGGCTGCCACAAAGCCCAGATTCCCTAGCTGCCCAGAGCAAAGCGCCTCTGGGAACATGCTATGACTCACTGCATGCCAACTGCCCTTCCTCCAGAAATCGCTGTCCGTAATTAGGTCACTGTTGCATTGTCAGTAAGGAATAACAGTCAGAAATCCATTCCCATGGGTATGGCTCAATAAGACCTTTTCTTTGCTCCTAACAATTTTCTGCTAAGTATTTTTGCATAGTTTCAGCCTGCAAATGGAGAGCTGCTCGCATGTTTTACTCATTAATAAGTCAGCACACTCTTAATCTCAAGAGCAGTTTATGAGGCAGCTCCAGCTGTATTTTTACTCCCTTTCTTACTACCTCCTCTGATGTAAGGGTGAGAAACCACTGAAACTCTACTGGATTTCACATCAGTTGTAAGAATAAAGAGGTTGTGCAGTACTGATTCAGAAAAACATCACAATATTGTCAGTATTGTCAATAATCTCAGCAAAAATAAAAAATTACAACTACCATGTTCTTCCAGAGTGTTCACGCTATCGATTTTTAGTCTCCAAGTAGAACCAGTTTTTATTGTAGACCTCTCCTCATTTTTTTCTGTTACTACTTCCTCAAATGTTCCAGATAGCAAATTTAAGAATCTCCTGAAATTATTACACTTTCTGCCTCAATAATATGACATAACTGCTTTCCCAGAACCCAAAATATGTTTTCTGCAGCTAAGAGCAATATAATGTTGTTTCACTCATATTTGCAGCCATAGGGGTGTTTAACCAGAGTACACTTGAATTAATAGGCAATTTCATCCGCTGTAAAACACTATCAATAAATGGATTTTCTTGTAACAGACACAGCCTGAAGTGTATAAATGTGGTATGAATTTTGTATACTGCAACTCCACCACCAGTGTCTATTTTTAAAATCTCTGTGTGGCGTGTGTTATTATTGTAATCATTTCTTCTTTATCTATATTTAGCTGAGACTTAAAGACAGCATGGGTGTCTCACGCCTAGCACATCTACACAACCACCCATTGATTTATACAGTGTCTTTAGATTCAGTTCTAAACAAAAGCATGTTTGAACTAATATTTTACTTCTCCAGATGTTAAAAATCATCACTAAATTAAAATTCACCAAAACCTAAAATCTCTTTACAGAACTGCCTATATTATGGAGGTGACACATGATTTCCAAGCTTCTCAAAAAATACTTACATGAGAAGATGATTGGGTCCTGCTGCAGGATATGAAAAATACCTGCTTTGTTTTTAAGTAAGCTCTTGTGCCAATACAACTAATAGATCAATGAAAAAAGATTCAGAAACTTGTCAAGGTATAAACTTGCTACAGTGCAACATATTCCTCAACTGTAGCAAATCTTTCTATTTTAATTGGAACTTGAATCACCTTGACCTTTCCTAGCACAGAGCAGAGTGCCCCTCTGAACCAACAGCAGCATCTGCATCCTCTTTCCATTTTAATCAGAGCTCAATTTGGATTTCTATGTCTCGGCAATCAGTACATTGCAGAGCAAGGAAACTGCAGAAATAAATGAGATGTTGCCTTGTTCCAGCTGATTAAAACATGATTCAAGGTGACTTTTAGGTGACACTACAAGTTGTCAGAACAGCAGTGTACTTTACCTTATAAAGGGGAAAAAATGTGTGAGGGATGTTTATTTCCCCTATCTGAGATAAGTGACAGAATTGAAATGAGAGCACTGGTGTGTCCATGAAAATATATCAGTGTTTAAAGAATCCTATTATTAGACACAGTGGAAACTACATCTTGGATAAGCCTCCCATACTGTGGGTAATTATCACAAGCCAGAATGCTAATTGCTTTTCGATCTGCTCTGTGCCTCCAATGAGTCTTGTTGAGGGCTACTGGGGCTGTACCAGACACTAACAATGAGACAAAGTTTATCGGAGTACAGCATCAACCATTACTAAGTGAAGAACAGGAAAAACATGTTTTAAATTTAAAAGAGGAAAAGAAATGACAGAGAGGAAACCATGGAACAAGAAGAAGAATTAAATTAAAAATTGTTCTCATTTATACTTTCTTTTCAGGTGCTAGGCAACTGTGTCCTCATAACAGTAACAATGGGAAAAATTTGCTTGGCATGGCTTGGTTACCTGGAAAGGTGAGCACTTGCTCTGTGTTTGAATATGTATGTTTTTTTCTTCTATTTACAAATCCCACTTGTCAGATAAGAAGTTGCAAATTTAGATTTGGTTTGTCTTAGAGGTTTGGGTTTTTTCGACATTTCCAACAATGCTGGTTAAGAACCATCAGTGGTGAGAGTCTATATATTTTTGGAAACTATCTTTGTGATAATTTACCATGTCTTCCATGGTAGACTGTAGTTTATCACTTGAGATTCCAACAAATGCGTGAGATGGGGAATGTGCATTTTGCAGAAAACCTAACCTGATAAAAATGACCTTTCTGAAGAATACTGGGAACATTCCCACATTTCTCCATTTTACAATATTTGCTTTCTTATATTTAGAACTTTTCCACAGAAAACCACCAGTCATCAACTAAAAGAAAATGAGAGACAATTTTCATAGTAAGTATTCTCAGTATTAAAACACAGTAAAATTGATTGCTTTAAAGACAGAACAACAATGAAGTCATCCAAGTTTTACTGAGAGTCTGCAGGAGAGGAAGGAAAAACACAGCGGTCAGTGCTTCCACTCCTAGATTAAACCCGGCAGAGTTCTCCCCTGTAAAGCAAAGGTAACATCTCTGCAGAGAGGCAACAAAATTGTGGCTGCACCGTAAAGTTACTTATTATTATGTTGATGCACAATTTGTCTCTTTTTCCAATCTTTGATTTAGGCAGGGTAAGAAGAAATAATTGACAGTGAGGAAGCAGAGAAAGGATTCTGTGACCTTTGTTCTGCAAAAACCCTGTCAGTTCTCTGTGTTTACAGTTTCAAGAACAGAGGTCGCAAGTAAGGCCAGCTATGTTAAGGACCTTAACAACAGTCACATGAGTCACAACATCTGTGAAGATGAATGCAAGCCAGAGTAGATCAAGTGAGCAGATTGTATCACAAAATCTGAATGCAGGTTTCTGCATTCTGTATTTCTGCACACAGGTGTGTGATCACTCGCCTTTAAAAGAAAATACTTCGCCATTCTTCAATTACTTTTTAAAACAGTAAGATAGATCACCCTGATAAAATTGCTTTAAACCTACTGCTCATAAGGTCTTTAAGTCCTAGTGGTTCCCACAAACTGGTGAAGAAAAGCTAGCCCATTGTCTGTATGCTGCTTTGAGCCTACAGCTCCCTGGACCTGAAAATAAAAATTTTTAAGGGTTTAATCCAAAAGAAATAGAAAAGTAAATCACAGATCCTACCGATTTACATACAGAAAATAAACATTAAACTCTTCATCTGGTTTGAATTCCCTTGTAATCTTAGATGTAATTGCTTGATATTCTAGACCCTAACCTCTGCCTTTTATAGTAGGTGCAAACTCTATTCCTAATAAGTATTTTTAACACCTGAATCATTGTGTTAACCTTACATTGTTCCATCTCCAGGGCAATCTCATGCTTCCTCAGAAAAGGTGACCTACTTCCAATGCAAGGTCTAACAACTGGGTTGTTCAGTGACTGCTTTTCTTTTGCTTTTCCTTAGAAGAGTATATTTGCCTTAAAAATCCCTTGCCCTCATTCTCTAGCTCTTTTGATCCAAGTAAACTTTTGACAGCTTGTCTTAGTATCAAGTATCATGGCAAATAAGATAAATATGTCTCAGCAGTGGCTATAACATTATTCTCTGAATTCTCAGTACAATCAGTCAACAACAATGTTCATTTCATACATCATTTACTGCTTCTATAGGAATTGCAGAAGATACAGAGAATGAATTCTAAAGTGAAAATCTCATAGTAGCAGGGGATGCACGTCTAAGATTATCTTCCATCAGTTCTTTCCACCTCTCATCATTGTGATCCACACAATTCCTCTCCTTAGGGATAAAACTCTGGAATGAAAACTACCACAGAAAGGAGTAAGAATACATTCCAAAGGAAAAGATGGCTACATAGTAGATCTTTTTCTACTGTACAGACAAACTCACTCATGAGTTTATGACAAGAATTAGGTAAAGCAAATTTTTAACACTAAAAGAAAAAAAAGAAAATCCATGTTTCCCTTGCTGAGTACAAACACTGGAATAACAATCAACAAGGTACGATTTCACTTCAACAACAGTGGTTACCTGTTCAGTCATTTGCTTCCCCCGCTATGTTTTATGAAATAAAATGTAGCAGCATTAGGGGTAAAAGGCAAGAGCAAGACCTTTAAAGACAGGTACCACACTGCAACAAGAATCTGCACAGTTTAGAATGTCAGTGAAAGAATTAATCTCAATGTGATGGGAGCTCTTTTCACCTGCTTACTCTCTAGCTGTGCTGACCATGGCACCAGGCAGACAGATGATAAGTCTGCTCCAAATGGAAACACCAAGACAGAAGAAAGAGGCAGTTTTCTCTGTCTGTCCTGTGTTGCTCCCTTACTTTTCTGAGCAAAATATCAACCAGAAGTAATATTTGTGGATTTAATGAAAATTACAATTACACTGAATTCCAAAGGCATATTTTCTTATATTAAACACATTTGTCTTGAAGATACTAAGTCTCACACATTGCATGTAAGAATTATGGCAGAGTTGCAGGGGTAGGGGGCAATGGTGTTGAGGGTTTGGGGTTTGGTTTGGTTTTTTTTTTTTTAATATCTAGGTAATGTTCTGGTCATGCTATTCTTTTAGTAGTTACAGTAGCAGCTGTGTCTTCTGTTGTGGACTACAGTCCAAATGCTTTGGTTTAACCTCAGCAGGAAGCTCAGCACCAGCCAGCCACTTTCCCCCTCCGTGTGACAGAGCAGATAGTGGGAATGGTAAAAGTGAAAAAAACTCCTGGGTTGAGCTAAAGACAGCTTAATAGGATTTATATAATTATGCTGCTGTTATCTTTTTTTTAATAAAATAGAAAAACATACTACACAATCCATAATGGTAGGAGAGGAAGGACAAGACTGCAATGGCTGAAATTCCATGTCTGTGCAAATCTGAATTATCACTTGCTACAAGCTAGAAAATAATTAGAAGTTTGAATTGGATTTGGATACTTTGTCAGATTTAGGTGAAATATATCAGTATGTAGTTTGTGTATTACACTGAAGAAACTTCCAAGAACACACAAAAAGTTTGCTCCACTTTTTCTCATTTCAGTCATGTGCTGAATTATTATGCCCCTCTGTTTAAGCCAGTGATTAAAAGGACTGCACGGATTGAGCTGTCACTGTGACAAGATACACCAGATTCAAGCTACACAAACTCTGCATGCAAGTGACCATGAAGCTCACTGAAGTTAAAGTAGTTCAACGTATTTCAGCAGAAATTCTTATCTGCAGAATCTCATAAGATGACTCAACACTCAGAAATTTGTTATCTCCAAAGTAATATTGTAGAAATCTCTGCCCATTGAAGACATAACCTCTCAAACTGCCATATAAGCATTTATTCTGCATTTTAAAACCATTTAAAGTGTTACAAATTAACAGCTAATATGGACAAGTGTAAGCAATTATCAAGGTTAAAAGACAAGAAAAGTGAAAGGAAAAATAAGCTAGCACAACTTTGAACTTTATATGTCATGAAATCATTGCTGCTTTCAGAAATGATAACATTTTGAAATGGAAGATTGTATCTCTTTTTACACTTTGCTGTTTTAATTCTCTCCAGTGTCCAAGTTTACAAAGGTCAAATGCAAGTATGATCTAGAATAAGACTATTTGTGACTGATTTTGAAAGGTTACTGAGAGGGAAATCTGCTGTGTGAGAAGCCTCAGGGAATGCAGCTGACTCCTATTGTTTTTTAATAGATCTGATATCCCAATAAAAGATAGAGCTGCTGAATTCTTGCCTGGATTTCCAGACCACATAGGAGGGTATCTAAGCAGTCAAATTAAGAACAGATTTTGCCCCTCTCTTTTGTTACAAATTTTTATGAAAATCTGATGCTTGTGAGGGTTACTGTGAACAGTACCTGGATATCGTAAAGAAAATCAAACAAAGACTATCTGCATTTATTCTCACAGAAAACCGTTCGACCTTCACAAGCCCTGCTTAATAAAACAGGACATTGCAGTAGAGAAGCAAGGCCAAAATTGACATTCATCACAGTATTTCTGCACTTTTCTACCCTCCTATCATCAGGCTGCATCGATAATCGGGGTTAACCAGAGAAAGAGAAAATGCTATCCAGGTGTCTAAAATAGTAAGATCAAGTCCCATAGAAGGCTTTGAATATTGAAGTCAAAATCCTCACTGGGATCCTCATGGGAAACCAAAGCAGAGTATAAAAAGCTTTGACCATGTATTTATGGTAACCTGACTCATTAAACAGTGGGGCACCTGACTGGGTAAAAAAATGGGGCTGCTGTTCTTTGTACCCAGCAGTTTCCCATGGAATGTAAATTCTTGAATAGATCAGGATTGGGCAGAGGCATGAAGCTGAGAGAGGGGAGGTTTAGGTTGGACATTAGGAAGAGGTTCTTTACTGAGAGGGTGGTGGTGCACTGGCAGAGGCTCCCCAGGGAAGTGGTCACAGCACTGAGCTTGGCTGAGTTCAAGCAGCATCTGGATGATGCACTCAGTGACACGCTCTGATTTGTCTGGCCCTGTGTGGAGCCAGGAGTTGGACTCGATGATCCTTATGGGTCCCTTCCAACTCAGGAGATTCTATGATTCTATGAAATTTTTTATTTATTTGCCCAAAGAAGTAGTGAAAGTAATCTCAACTGTTTCCAGATAAAGCAGCTTACTCACAGAAGAAATACAGACATAAAATATCTGCCAATTTATACATTTGAATCAAATAAGGTATCTTGTATAACTTGCATTGTCTTGCCTTATTTCACAATATTTTCCTACAAGTCAGGAAAAATTCAGAAGAAGAGTGATGTCATGAAGAAGATATATTGCCCAAAATGAAATGTATGGCTGTGCATGGAAACTATTGCGGAGAAATCACATCAAATTTGTGGTTGTTAAAGTTTTAAGAACAGTTTTCTCTGCACCATCATTAAATAAAAATATTTTTAGTAAAACTTTGAAATATGGAAACCTTTAACTATAATTATTTAAACTGCTATGCCATAAAAAGTGTTACCTTTAAATTTCAAGTATTAATTTGAAAAAAGTGCTAGTACTTCAACAATCTAGATATATATTAACTTTTTTATTTAATTACTATTTCCTAAGATGTACGATTTTTTCATAATGACTTTGATCTTCATAAGTATCTATTTTGGCCATCTAGGAGTCTAGTCTGGCAAGTGCAAGGTTATGTCAAATTCCTCTTCTCGCTGTACCAAAATGTGTCTTGCATTATGGCTGTCAGTCCAGTAGAGAATTCCCAGGCTATTCACCCCTAATCTTTAATAGTAAATTATCTCTGGTAACCATTCAAAATCATTTTAGATAATGTATTAATTAGAAAAAGGCTGGAGCTTCTTGTTACTATCCTTTATTATAGGAGGAACTTAAAACTACAGAAATACAGGGTTAATCTATTTTCACACAGTTGCTTTTACCAGCCTAACTGCATTTAAGTTTTCATCTTCTGTCTGCCATTTTAGCAACGCAGGAGAGTTTGGACACACCGTTTTGCTTAGTTATTTCAGTATTTTACTTAGGCTCTGAGGAAGAAAAATTAGAGGAACATCCTGTGTGTTTTCATTTGAAGACTGGAAAAATTACTTCATGCCAAGTGTGGAGCCATACTTCTTTCATCCTTCTGAAAGCTGAACTACACACACAGTTCCCAAAACCAAGAGAGAGTAAAGAGCAGAGGAAATCTCTGGGTTCCCTGATTCCTAAAAGTATTTTCTTAGTGGCTATACTGCTTCTGCTGTGAAATGCTTCAAATTTGTATATGTCACCAGGTTACTTGGCGAGATTAAATAAAACCCATGGTTGACTAATTATTTCCCAGTCAGGCTTGAATCAAACCATGATAGGTCAGCTAGTAAGCACTTTGTTAAACTTTCTTAAAATTATCATAGTGTCCTTTAAACAAAGGATACAGCAGAATAATCACTTTGCTTTTTATAACAACATAAAAACAGAGTATCATATTGCTTCTCAGTAATGCATGTGGCTTATGAGTTACTGACAGGTTTCCAGGTGGCTCAGTGGTTACATATTAGAACCACAGCTGGGGCATAGAAAGCATTGTTGAGCAAGAGCTTGGACTCTCTAACTAGATGACCTTCCAAGGTCCCATCCAACATTCTGTGATTCTGTGACTATATCTCTTGCTTGGATCTCTGACTGCTGATGCAGAGAGACAGAACAAAATGAAATAAAGCAGTAGGCTTCAACAGTGTGTCACTAAAGGGAATTTACACTCATACAAAGTCATAATTTTTTTCTTTGTGCTGGACAGTTCCAGGTCATACAGCCAAATAAAGTCTAGACCATGGTAGAACCAAGCTGAATACTACAGAAAGTTCCAGTTGAGGAAATAAAGTAAATGCTTTCCAAGTAAAGAACCTGTGAAGTCTATTTTGAAAATTCTGAAGAATTTTATATAAAGACTGATCTATGCAAAACCTTTTGCTTGAAGTAATATGTACTGAGAGATGCAAACCTATTTTTATTTGACTTTTTGGACAACTTCTGAAGTGTCCTTTTGGTTCACCCTGTGAAAGTACACTGGGCAAAAACTTGGCAATCAATTTTACCGGATTTGGATAAATTATTTTAGAGGTACAGCTACATATTTCAATTTCTTTACTCAATGTGCCAATAAGAAACTTATCCTGCCACCTACACCCCTCATCTGCTTTTAAAAGTAAGTAAGTATTTAGGAAAAGTTTTTCCATCATTTAAAATTTGTTGTTGTTAGGAATTGCTAACTGCAGATATGAACTCTTGAGAGTCTAGTTAAAATGGGTTTTGGTCTTTCAAGTCAGTGCCATTTATCAGACTAAGGTTTTGGTAGTAGGGGAGAATGTGGGCATGGGGGGAAAGGAAAGCAGTAATAAATAGAACATTTGCATTCTAAAAAGCTAGTGGAAAAATAATATATGCTGCAGTTCAGGTGTTCTCTGAAATCACAGGCAGAAGAGAAGCAGTAACCAGTAAGTCTGTCTAGCTAGAAAACACTTGAAAGAAATAGAGACAAGAAACAAACTCACCACCTACATCTTCCTAGAGACAGAAAACGTTAACAGTGCAATGACTTGACAGGACCTCATTTCATCACAACCAAAAGATGCAGTGGTCATGTATATACAAGCTGACATTATCCCAGAGCTCTCTGATAACTCAGAGATGTTTTCATTACTGCTGAGCAGTGCTTACACAGAGCCAATGCCTTTTTTGCTGATCCCAACTAGACAAAGGGATATTCTATACCATATTACATCATGTTCAGCAGATAAAGCTAGGGTCAGCTCTCCCATCTGTGTCCCCTTCCCAGACTGTTTACCACACCCCCCAGCCTACTCGCTAGTGGGGTGATGTGAGAAGCAGAAAAGGCCTTGACTCTGTGTAAGCCCTGCTCAGAAGTTATGAAAATCTCTGTATTATCAACACTGTTTTCCAAAACATAGGTAGTCCAAAACATAGTGCTATGAAGAAAATGACTTAGCCCAGCCGAAACACGTACAGAGCTTCACTACAAATGGAGTTTAATTCACATCCAGAGGTTCAAGTTTATTTAATTTTATAAAATGCAGTATCAGATCTGCTATGAGTCATTTTAAAGGTCCCGAGGTGAAAGTTGAGCATAGGTAACTACAAATGGTTTAGATTCCACATTTTTCTAAAATCAATCTGCCAGTACACCTTTTTTTTAGAAGTTTTTCCCAGGTATGCTGCACTGATAATTAGAAATCTGAAAAAGAGCGCTGAATATGAGCATTATAAAGAAAATAAAAAGATGTAGTTCAAAAGGAGTAAAAATAACGCAGAAGAGAATGTAAAAATATATGGGATGACCAACTCCAATCTGAACTGACCATTTAGCTACACTGAGAAATTCATGATGTTCCCGGTTGTTGAATATTTCTTAATACGGTATATTAAGCTGAAGTACAAAACTAGAGCTAATAAAAGGTATGGTTCATAAGTCCACATTAAGGAGCAGTACACTGGGTGAAGAGGACACCCTGAAATACTTTAAAAAAACTTTTATGAAGTCAAACTAATTCATGCAGACTCTTTTATATTATAATAAGGCCATTGTCAAATGTTATATATTTTTAATCTTCAACAAGGTCAGCAGCATGCCTTCTTCTTATTGTAACTATTCCTTTGTACTGCATAACAATTTGCATCCAAAGAATTCAGCATCAGTGTGGAGCTATTATTATAGGACTTTTGAATACATTACCTCTCTCTGTTGTAATTAATCTTTTAATTGCCTGATACTACTTTGGCAGAAAGCAGTAGTCAATTAATGCAGATGCACAGGTCTATGTCTACTGATGGCGACTGCCAATAGCTTTTTTTCTGAAACTGCATTGCATGGAAGCAGTATTAGCTATTCCTTTTAAGGATTTACGTCAAAACACTGATATTTGTAGTAGCTTTGTGTTTGCTCTGGTAAAATTTGAGGTTTTGTTTTATTCTGCTACTCTAGAAAAAGTTTCATTTTCCATTTGCTTTTTGTTTTTTTATTATCTCCCTATACCTAACACACATTTGGACTCCTCAGACACCTCTGAGTGCCTGAGACATTAAAATCAAGGAGCACAGTGCTTGCTTCTTATGACCTATGGCATGGACTAGTTGGTTTTTTTCCCCCCTCAGGAATGTTGTGTATACTGACCAGCAAAATTTATCCTGCCTAAACCCCTAGTAATTACATGTGATTAAATTCAGTCTGGAAGTAATATCACAGAATCACAGAATGTTAGGAGTTTGAAGGGACCTTGAGAGATCATCTAGTCCAACTCATCTGCCAGATATTTTAACAAAATTAGCAGCAAAAGAATATATGGCAGAAGGGTACAGTCCACTGAAATCCAAACTTAGGTTTTGTGGTAATAAAATTGTAACTAAAAAAGTACCCATCAAATTGAAACTAGTTCTGCAAAAATCTACTGAAAATTCTTGAAAGCAAACAGAAAAATTATCTAACTACAAGTTCCCAATATTAAGTGCTATAAAATGAATATTGAAATCTAAACATGCGGTATTCCTTCAACCTTTTTTGTATTAACTTAATTATCAATTACAGGATTAAGTTATTCATTTTCAGTCATCAATTTGAAATGTGATTGTGGATTTTATTCTAGGTCAAACTGAAAAAGGAATTCTTGATACATTTTTTCAAAATTGGAAGCAATAAAAGAGGAGGTAAAACAGTTAATCAAAGGTTTTCCATCATGCTGCTTGAAAACTCTCATAATCATAAAAATTAAGCGAAACAAGGGTACCATGTAATCCAAGGTTTCAGCATAAGATCAATAAGTATATGACTTTGGTAACTACTTCTTAAATATTCTGAATCTGTATTTGTGTTCTCACTTGTAACTGATGGCTGTTAAGAATGCAATAGGTCTATTTTTATCTGACAGTTAAACAAAACCACAGAATTGTGAAAACCTGAAAAACTTGCCCACCACGTGCAAACATTTACAGTGCTCCCTTCCTGTTCATAAGCAAAAAAACCAAAACCATGGAACAAACATAACCACATAAAGAGCTCTTACATTATCAGAATCACACTATTTCAGTCAAACAGCAAGCAAATCAGGACTTTGAGTGGCTTGCAGGAAAACACCTTTCTTTTAATTGAGCTCAGACTAAAGACTTCTCCAATTAATGACAGCATGCTAACGAATACGAGACTTCTGTAGCAGGGAACTCACCTTCTCAGAGACATTGCCAGGGCTGGTTCCAATTCATGCTGATACTTGCAGTTCATCAGCTTGCATTCTTGCCCAGCTGTGTTGTCCAAAGATGCACCAGATTCCATGTTTTCCACTACCTGATTTCATACTGAAAACAGATGCAAAGAACCATCAGAGGAAGTCATATGAAATGCTCAAGAAGTGCCCCTATTTTCCCTTTCCGTATTTTAGACAGTCTAAATTTGCCAACCACTACACCACACTGATGCAGCAAAGACCAAAAAAATGAAATTAAACTCAGGCACAAGAACCACAATTTGAGGTGTGGTCTGGTAATGTACTTCATTTGACCTAATACAATACTTTTAGGTATCATAAATATGACCTGCCAGCCATTAAGCCTTACTTAGAGACTGTGACACATGACTGTTACACATAACTGTTACACAAACCCTCGGTTTCTTACTAAGGCTGACAAAGGTCAAGGAGTCCTGTGCCTTCCAACTCTTGTTTACATTTTACACTTCAAGAACAAAATGAGGACCTATAGACAGGTATTGCTGAGTAACACAATGGATGGGTATGTTACAGATCACGAACTAATAGGGTCAAAAAGTGGTCTGACACATAGATTTTGGAGCAATTGCCTTCACAGATACTTATATTATTACAAAATAGCTAAAACCAGCTTATTTAAACTTCAGAAATGCCTGGTACTTCAAAAGGCTCTCACATTTTTTCTTCCACAAGAGGTGATAACAGTATTATATAAATTCTTTTGGTAGTGCACAACTAATATTTTCTGACACATTCATCGCGTGCACATTTGTGTTGATACAGCTAAGAGCTGGTTTGGTTTTCTTTGACATATTTCTGCTAAAACTGAAAATCCAGACACTAAAAAAAAAGTAATAAAAAGAGAAAACCTTTGCTAAATAAGAACTCAATTGTGAGGTATGTTCTTTGTTGTTTTACAGAAGCTCAAACACCAAAATAATAAGATCATCTGTGGCCTTGGGCTTGGATCCTAAACCTTGTGCATCCACAGAACTTAATAAATTTCTACATGTGTTGGGTTTGCAGCATGGCTTCTTTAAGAAGCACCTAGACGTTTCTCTAAGGTCCAACAAAGTAAATCCCAACTGGGCTCCCAAGGCCAAACTCCCAAACACTGTTACTGACAAGGCTGGACAGGCCAATCAGTGCCGGTCACAGGACTCTGGGAATCGCATTCTAGAGAGAGAAAAAGACAATCAGATGCATTTTGCCACCAGAGAAAGGAGTAAGAAGATGTAAGAAACTTTGCAGACACCAAGGTCGGTGAAGGGGTGGGGGAGAAGGAGGAGCTGAGAGAAGATTCCCTGCGGCCTGTGGAGAATACCATGATGAAGCAGGTGTCCCCCCACAGCCTGTGGAGGAAGAAGAGACCCCACTTGCAGCCCATGGAGAGGTTCATGGGCCAAGCAGGAGCCCACCATGGAGCAGGTGGAGGAATAGGGAAGAACGAGTGACCTACATGGAGCAAGCCCCTGGCAGCACCTGCAGAGAGAGATAAGAGGCAGAGAGACAGAGGCCCACGCTGGAGCAGATTTGCTGAGGCTGCTTGTGACTCTGTGGGGGACCAGGCTGGGTAGAGCAGTCTGGGACTGGGAGACATTTTATAAGTTTACAACAGTGACCCACACTGGGGCAGTTGGTGAAGAGCCGAGGCCCTGTGGGAGAGGACTCATGTGGAGAGGGTCGTGGAAGACTGTTTCCCATGGATGGGACCCCACATTGGCACAGGGAAAGAGTGTGAGAAATGACACATACCCTACTCCTGCCAAGAAGGAGAGCAAGTCATGAGGAACTGAACAAAGACTGAAGCCTCCATTCCCTATTTCCCCCCTCCCCCCCATGCCATTCTGGGGAGGAGAAAATCATGAATAGAGTGAAGTCTGCAAAGAAGGGAGGGGCGGGGGGGGATGTTATAAATAAATGAGAGAGTTTTGTTGCCTTTCTTCTGTGTTGAGTCTGTTTTGCCCGTGACACTAACTGCAGAATGATCTCTTCTTGTCCTTGTCTCAACTCCAAAGCCTCTCAACATGTATTTTCTCCCCTGTCCAGCTAAATGGGGAGTGATAGAGCAACTTTGGTGGGAATCTGGCCTTCCACAATGTTCAAACCACCATACTACAGTTTCATCAAAATCAATAGGAGTATTCATGAAGTTAAAGTTATTTGACTGCTTACACATTTTAAAAGTCATTGCCTTTGTTATTTGGATTCAGGCTCGAAGTTTCTCCATGAACAAACACGTCAGTAGCTCACGCAAATAGTTAGAGAAGATGTATGCCTTTCATGCTGTGTCACAAGACAAAATATTTGCTTCTCCTCACCTTCACTTCCTCTTCTGCATGCTTTGAAAATGCCAGCAACCTGATATATCACATCAGCATGCCAGTAGCTCATGAAAATTCTTAAAGTATGCATAAATCAGTATTCATCAAGTAGAGATTTTTATTATTGTGACTTTGTTTTACGACCACTGAACTGCAAAATCAAAGCTTTTATATGTAAAAAAGCACAAAAGCACAAAACTAATACCAAAAAAGAGGAGGTTCAGAGTACAGACATGTCACAACCTTGGCTCACTGAGCAAGAGATGGAGGATGTAGAATTGAGAACATATCTGCTAATAGGACAATCGGAAACTGACTTTTTTGCAAAACAGTTAGAACCAAGATGTTGCAATTGAGTAAAACAAAACCAGAAAGATCTCATTGATCCCTTATTAGGAAGTCAGGACTAGCAGAACTATTGCAGAAGAACCAGTGGACTGGCAGCACATATTTTCCTAGAGATCAAAAGAAGGCTGTCCCTCTTACTTATCTCTTCTGTAACAAGAACTTGACAGCCCAGTGCTCCTGTCATCTTAAGATAGGAGTTGCAGATGAGAGGGAAGTAGGAATGCCAGTGATGTTTTTTTGACAACTTATTCTAGCTGAAACCTTCCAATGTTTCAGGTCCAGTTCTGGACTGAAAGATGGCTGCTAGCACTAGAAGAAGGGAATCTAGTGATTTCCTTATCTACTGGTAACATCTTTGTAACATCAAATTAATAAGACCAAGTGTAGGCTATGTAATGAACAGTAGCCAAAGCTTTGCATGGATAGTCAATGCAGTGCCTTCATCACAACTAGACTTAATCATCTCAGCACCTGCAACTGTGAAACAACAATCTGTTGATTCATACAACCACCATAACTTTGTATTTCTTTCATAAAGTAGCTTATGATCATCCTTTGTGAGTGTCTGAATCTGCATACAAACACATACATTTACTACTGTACAGGAAAAGTAGTAAAGTCTGATCCAATATCCATAAAACAAAAACATTTTCCAAATGTAGTAAAGGATTTCTTGAGCCAGACTCAATGTTATCAATTTTCCACTTACCTTCCTATTTTTCTGTGAATTCTTTTTAAAAGTTGAGTTTAACGTTAAAAAAAAAGTAGGTTTGAGTTTTTTTTTTTAAATTACACATCTTCCATTTTAAGTCATTTTGAATTATTTACTGTTTGCCTGCATTCAGCCTTTCAGCTACTAGACAAATTCTCCCTAAGTCCCAAAACATAGAAAGTTCCTCTTAAAAAGGTAAATAACTTTACTAATGCTTTCTTTGAAGCACAGGGAAATGTTTATATATTTCCACAGTAAGATCCCTAGTGCATTTGCTGTGCCAGAGGAAGCAAGAGAAACCTGCCCTAAATCAAGAATGTACGTTTAATTCTCAAGATCTAAATGACAGTTTAATCTATCCCACTAGGCTTTAGTGACTGACTCAAAGTTGGATCTTGAGACCTTTTAAAAAAAATTTCTAAAAAAATTTGAAGTGCTGGCTATTAATATTATATTGCTGTCAAACAGTCATTTGCTACCGTGATTGTCTATTCTTGGCAGTGAAAGAAACGTTCCCCTAAAGCTCCCTGCATTCATGTCATTTTTTAAGCTAAAGTGTAATACACAAAACTAATGTTTTACTTACAGAAATTTTTGTTTAAAAGAACAAAAAAGTTATTTATATAATGTTATTTACAATTTCTCTACTTGATCTAGATCTGCTTAGCACTGGATATACCTTATTCACTACTTTTTTAATTTACTCATTAAAGATTGTGACAGTTATTCCTTACAGACCAAGGAGAAATTCAGCTATTACGGGACTACTGAAATTGTAAGTTTTTCTTCCCTGACTTGGATTAATTTCTTCTGCAGGCAAACCCCACAGGTATATGTATTTGTATGCTTAATGAAACCAGAATAAGATTACATGTAAAAGTTGCATTAAATAGCAAATAAGAAATACCATAAAGTGCACTGCTTCCTGGAGAGGCACATCCACCCAGGGCATCTCATCTGACTGACAGCAGCTGGGGGCTGAAGAAGCTGCACAGCTGCAGAGTGGACCTAGTTGTTTCCTAACAGACCATCTTCAGCTGGCAGCTCAGCACCAAGTGGCTGGCACTCTTCTCCCCCTACCCACAGTGGGATGGGAAGGAGAACTGGAAGAAAAATGTAAAACTCAGGTGGAATGAGGATAGTTTTCTATGACAGCATAGGAAGAGGAAAATAACAACAATACTAATAAAAGAATATATGAAGTGGTTGATGTACAATGCAATTTGCTCACTACCCATGAAAGACACCCACCAAGCCCCCGATTCCCTGACTGAATCCCTCCCTGCTTTATATATGAAACATGACACCACGGTATTGAACATCCCTTCAGTTAGAGTCAGATATCCTGGATGTGCCCCCTCACAGCTTCTTGTGAAAATTCACTCTCAGCTGAAAACCAGGATACCTGATTCAAGTTAGCATTTCAGTTTCTTACAAGTGACAGAAGTTAATTTAGCATACAAACAGATACAAAATAAACATAACTGCATACATCACTAAGCTACCTGTACTGACAAACACCACAAACTGATCACTGAGGCCAGCAAACCACTGCTACTCAAAGTTATTCAACTCCCATCAGTTACACTTTCTTAAAGCTTTTAAACAGGGAGAGTTTTACAGCTTTCAACCAAAGGAGAACCAGACTTTTTGTGACATTTTCCCTGTTTCTCATTAGCACTACATGCCCTCTCTGCTGTAATGGATCTTGCATCCACATCTGTCAATTCTGAAGTATTTAATATTCAAATAACACAAGTGTGACAGACCATTGTCCTGACTCCATATTATACTGCGGTATTACACCAGTAGTTAACCCAATGAGAGGGGGTAGTAGCCAGACAAGTACTCGTGGGTTTAGTAATATAAAGGAATCCAGACCACCGCTCAGGGGAACACTTCCACACCACCTTCCAGCTAGCTTCAAATCAAAGGAGCTTCTACCACTATGTGTAGGGGATATGTACAGAATATGTATGCTGAAGTGTAAGAAGTTGCCAGGGACAAAATATTTACACAGGAGATGAGAGAAGATTACACACCTTGGAGGTAGAGATGGGAAGGACAAAATAAATTCCTTCCTCCAGAACACAAACTACATCTTAAGGGGAGATGATAGCTGAAGTAACACCTACATCACATTGCATTAGATACCATGTGCATGCCAAGCAAGGAGATGGGATTCATATCTATCTTCATTTTCAGGGCACTGTATTGGAATACAGAGCATCTCAAGTTGGAAGGGACCCATAATGATCACTGAGTCTAATTCTGTCCTTTGCTAAGAAATATTAATATATTCTTCCTAGAAACAGGCAAATTTTATTTAGGACAGGCTTTCACATTGAGTGCTTTTAAAGACACTGATTTTGATCTTTGAACTCAATGTTCAATAGAAACTTTGAAGCTACACATGCTAAAGACTGAAATGCTCAGATATTGTAGTAACTGGCCTGACTGGTATGATACATAGCTAGCAGAAGCCAGTAGAATTTTCCCCTTTATTTTCAGTCCACACAGGTTTTTCATGACACGAGACCATTTTCTGTCACTATCACAATGGTGCCTTAAGTAATATTTTTGCCACTTGCTCAAATGCCAGTAACTGCTAATAATACTACTCTTGTACCCAAACCAAGTAATTCTCATATCAGACTGAGAAATGTTCTCTTAACATTTACTAAATTTGATTGCAACATTGGCATGCACTTCAATGGTACAGGTAATACATTAACTGCAAAATTTTCTTCCCTCACAAACGACTGGGATTGATTGACATGAAACTCTAGCATGACTATGCAAAGGCTGCTCCAGTTCCAGACCTGACCAGGAATTATTTCACATGGCTGATGAAAGCAATGTAGTTTGTTTCTATAGCACATCTTTTATTTCCTGTTACCGTCCTACTTTCTCAAAAGTATTTCCAGAACTCCATCATTTCTAGACAAAAAAAGCACATGTGGTATCTGTTTGGATTCTAAAAGCCAGAGTCATCCAAGTGCTTCCCACTGAGAAAACACAGCACAATGATGTATCTAGCCCTTAAAAAAAAACAAAACAAAACACAATCAAACCAGCAGCCTAACTAGATTATCCAGGATTTTTTAATGCAGCTACCTAGCAAGTAGAACATCTCTAAAGCAATTTCTTCACGTGTGGGAGACCCACAGAAGTCTTTCCTCTGTCTGCCACTAAAAGCTGTAGCTACAGTCCTATAGCAAAAAGAAATACAAACCTTTCAAGAAGACAAGTCTGCCTTTGAGAAAGTACTTAATTCTCCTAGACATGAAACACATATGAAGACCATGTGAAGGACCTGGGGTTATTCTGGAAGGCAATATTTCATCTGACTGCCTTCTTGAATGTATTACTGAATTACTTTTCCATAAACTATTTAAATCATAAATTTGCTCAGTTTAATTGAGGCCTAATGCTTGTGTCTCTCTCCATACACCAAGCATGGGATAGGATACCAAATGACTACCAAGCTTTCAACGTTACTTGGGAAGATTTTCCCAGAAGTCTAGTTTAAAAGAAGTCACACATCCCACAGTTTGGGCCAAGACCAAGTGCTTACCTCAAAACCAGGCAGAGTTACTAAGTCCAAAACATGAAAATAATTCCCATATTCCTACTTTTTCACATGCACTGATCCAGTGCATGCAATTATGCCTCCCTCTCGTGGCTGATTGAAGCAGCTACTGCAATCTACCAATGGCTCTTAAATAATGGAGATGACCTATAGATAAAGGGGTAGAACCCTACACTTTTGATTTTGAGAACTTCCTTTTTGAGGTACTCCTTTGTGATGCTCCACAAGTGATACATTACATAGCACTGTTTGGTTCATAAAATAAAAACTTAGAGTACATAAAATTCCCATTTTGTTTCACATTATTCCTTCTTCATATGTTTGGAGGCCAGATACTTTTAGATCTTCTGAACATTATGAATTATGAAACTCCAGTCAAGTAGGAAAAAATACTATGGAACTTTCCTGAAAAATTACAGCTAAGCAAGCCTGAAATAACTAGAGTTTAATATTCTCTATGAAATACAGTTAGCTAGTTTGGAGATTAAGAACCTTGATCTAACTTTCTATGAATAAAGTTGAGCAACTTTAAATAAAGCAATAGGCTCAGCTAAACTGACAGTAGTGTAGATATAATGGTAGATAGTGGTTATTTTTAGGAAAAATAGTTCACCGCAGAAAGAGACAAAACACCAAAATAACAGTTTTGAGAACTGTACAATAACCACAAATGAGTAGAGGATGTAGCAAATATGGAGTAGGTTTGTAGATGCATTTGACTTTGCTTTGGTTCTCATACTGGATTTTGAATGTCTTCCCGAAATTATTTGGTTTTAAGAATGTAATTACAAGCAATCTCATAATTACAAGATGTTTATTGGATCAATCTAAGTTTGTGTGCACGTAATCTTTCTACAAGTCTGCTTAGAAAGTAGAATTAGGTTTGGGAAGAATACTGAATAATATCTAATAAAAAAACCAGAAGAAGTTCTTTTATTAGGTTGTATAATGAAGGCCTCTGGCTATCTACAGAAGACACTGCACATAAATTAAACTATGAAACAAAAAGCAATATCCTTTGTCAAGCATTAACACTGTATAACTGTGGAAGAACCAATGGTACAAGAGAGTCAAATTCCTCATATAGCAAAGATTTGGGTGGCAAGTACAGTTCAGTATGCTTGTGGAAAGAATATTATTCATTTGTGTGGAAACTTTTACAGTTACCTGGCTTGGACAAGGATAAAAATAACACATTAAACCTTCGGAAACAAGTACTGTGCATGAGCTGAAAGTTTTCCCTTATGTCTACCTAAAAGCCTAAAACGAGAAAAACAACAGGAATTCAGTAAAACTTAGAAATAGTATTTACAGAGAAGAGAAAAAAAAAGAACATCACTTTCACATACTATTTGTCATTTCTAATTGTAAACTGAAAGCCAAGCACATGAGCAGCTCCTTTGAACTGTCTGGAATCTTCTCTGGTGTTTTTCTTGCATCCAACATGAGCATGTATAAAGCATGTGGAATATCACAGATTTTGCAGTCATGGCAAAAGCAGATGTAAAGCACCTTTACAATACCCAGTGCATGTATTCTTTAGAAACATAAAACAGATAACCTCATGGAAAACATATCAAGCTGTGATATGAATAGTCACTGCCAAGAGAACATAATTGTTACAATGTACTATTGAAAATAAAGACATGTCAAACTGGGCACACAGTGCATTGCAAACAATCTTGGTCCAATTCCCTATATATGACCACAAAAGTAAGCCTTGAAGTACTTTTTCAGATTTCTAAGGAGAAAAAAAAACCGAAAGAATTCATCAGGACAAACTGCAAAATACTATATTCAAGCAGAAATCATCAGCTGCATAATTACAGGATAAAGAACAATATCCTAGGCTGCAGCTGTTCAGGAAAAAGGAGCTGCAAATGACAGTAAGACAGAAGATCAGTTGAAGTCAACATTGCCATAGCAGTCTAACTATGACAGATGTTACGCTGGGAAAATAAGCGTAACTATCTCATTAAATCCTCAGGTGTAATACTGTGAATAGTTCTGAATGCAAAACTTTGAGTAAGACAAAGCTATTTGAAATGCATCAATACAATCTCGTTTCCCAGAACTGCAACTAAAGAAAATACAGAATGAGTAGCCTTTCTGAGGGAGGACATTGGAGAACATGCAACAGACACATGATGATAACTATTTAAAGGCTGCTGAAAAAAGAATAAACAGATGAGGGCAGTAGGACAGGTAATACAAACCTGGATGCCCTGGAACTCAATAACTTTTTTTCATCAAAAACTTCTAGCAACTGACAAGCCATTATTAATTTGATTTTCATAGCAGGAGATAACAGAACAGTGCTGAATAGCTTAAACAATGTAAATGGCTAGGTGACCAAATGGCATAGCCCATCAGAATCGTGGATCCATAAACATATTAAGAAAACTGTACCTGTAATGTCTAGTATTTCCAAATTAATTTAGCTCTGCAGCTGCTAAATTGTCTTTTCAAGCACTTCAAAATTCAGCAGTGTATCACTTTATCTTCTGCAACATCTTAAAAACTTATGGACAAAAAAACCCACAGAATAAGATACTAAAGTTAAGTAGCATTTTTTCCCATTCTTGTTATTTAGAAAGCCCTTGCAAGAAAAATGATACACAGATAATCAGAACCTAGAGAACCAGTCCCGTGATGCCAACAGACATATTTCCTTGGATTTCCTAGACTTTCAAAACTAATCCTGAAAAAAGAAAGAACATGACAGAATACATCAGAAGCTTTACAGGAAAGCTGGTTTACAGGAAAGGAAAAAAAATCTCTGCCAAAAATTTAAACTGCCTATTGTTTTCATTTCAGTCACATTTTACTGCATGAGGACTTCCCCTTCTTTGGTACCTACAACAGTTGCTTCTAAGAAAAAAATGCCAGAAGGAAGTTGTTAAAAATCTGGATGAAAACATGAAAATACTTGGCCACATATGTTCTTCAGAGTAAGTTTGGAGACAGGGGCTTCAGAGTTATTTTGAGGCCTGAAATGAGATATTCTCCAAGTCTCTTTCTGCCTGTAAAGGCAATCAGTAACTGAGAAGTATCAAAATTTCACTTACAGTACTCACACCATAAAGTTCTGGCAGGTAAGATTCTTAAAATAAGTCATAATTTCAAATGAAACACATCTACACGAGTATCAGTTGTAAAGAAAACTGCTTCAAATATCTACCTGAATAGTTTGATCTTATGTAGCTTTCAAAGTTAAAAATTACAAAACCTCTGTGCAAGGTGCCTGAAGCACCTATAAAAAAATACAGACTCATCAATTAAGCATTACTCTTTAAGTTATATCGTCTAACTGGTTCTTTCCCATCTGAACAGGAGAATGTGTGAGTAGAACATCTCTCAGCTGTTACAATAAAGAATAGTTAATCAGAACCTAATATGTTGTCATTAGTAAAGAGATAGAAAAAGACTGTGTAAATATTTGTTCAGTAAATCACTGCACTTGACATGAGGCATTCAAAACATTGTAGCAGAGATAACTGTACAAGAGCAGTTATTTGTTTAATGTTTTGTCTAGTCCACACTCCCCTTCCCAAGAAACTGACTATACCTTTATTTCCCAGTATTCTATCAAAATGTTGTAAAGTAACTTGAGACAAAATTCTTAAGACTTCTCATTCACAAGTTTGTTCACTGAAATGTAGTATTGTTGCTTTAGTTACTATAGCATTCACAAATGCTTACAAATGTAAAATAAAATCTTTCCTGAAAGCTGCATGAGACAATGCAAATCAGAAATATGGAAATACAGTATGTGATCAGAAGAATATTTATATCTGTAACAAATTATTTACTTTATAGAGAGACTGCTAGTGGCTATTTCTCTTTGTCTGTGTAAGAGATGCTAACTTTTTTCCCTTCACCATAACTACTGGAGCAGAAGGCTATTAAAAAAAAAAATCTATCCATTTACACAGCTCTTTTTTCATAGCACATATATACTTCTACACAAAACTGAAGTTTGTACATATTAAGTAGAGAACTGAAGGATAAAAAAATTTCAAGGAGCTTGTGGACAATAATATAAAAGCTGCTTCTTGAAGAAAACTAATATTTTCACTGTATAGAGATTACAGATTATAGGGTTTTTATTATATGTTACTGTTACTAAAAGTTGCTTTTTTTAAAAAATATTAAATATTAATACATTTGCCATTTGCAAGCACCCTTCGCTAAAATTGCATACTGACTGTTCAAGCTGACCAAGTCTAAAAAAAACCTTCACATATCACACATTTTTTTAAATAGGGTGGAATCTTTTTCCGATTTCAGTTTTTCAGAGTTCTTCCTCTCAAGAATAATGCTGTTTGTAACTTACTTCCACTGAGAGAGAATATCTGACGTGTCACATTTCTGCAAGAAAGGGAGATCATTTAGTCCTACCATCCTGCTAAAGCAGGATCACCTAGAACAGGTTGCACAGGATCATGTCTAGGCAGGTTTTGAGTATCTTCAAACAAGGAGACTCCACAACCTCTCTGTGCAGCCCCTTCCACTGGTCTGTCACACCCAGAGTGAAGAAATGTTTCCTCATGTGAAGATGGAACTTCCTATGTTCCAGTTTTTGACCATTGCCCCTTGTCCTGTCACTGGGCACCACAGAGTCTGCCTCCATACTCCTGACACCTGTTGTTTAGATATTTATTTCCACATTGCACACATACCTGTGTGTGTGGCCTCTCATCCTTTTACTGTGTACCTCCACAAAGAGTCTAATGCTATCTTCAGCAGATCTTCTCCTCTTGAAACTGCAGAAGCCCATCTATCTCAGTGTCTACTTTCATGTAAGGTACTCCAGCCCCCTGTCTTGGTGGCCCTCAACTTCAGAACTTCACCGCCTTTTCTTGTACTGGGGTGACCAAAACCAAACACACCACCCCTGAAATGGTGTCACAGATCACAGAGATGCTGAATTCCTGATGGCCATGTGAGCAGGAATTGAGAGAGTCAAAACAGAGCATGCACATGCAGAGGGGTCACAGAGCTGCAGGCAGCAGAATTACTCAAACACCAGATACTTAGCTTGGACAGTCGCCAAGACACAAGGCAATGTTATATTGGACTCCTAGGAGACCTGTGTCACAATCCTTCTTCACTGAACTCCCACTCTATAAATTCTATATTTAAAAAATTAAGTATCTCTTAAATCTAAAACCTGAAAAAAAAAGCCTGCCTATGTTTCAGAAGGACTTCTTGATTCAGAACTTTTTGCTAAACATTTTTTAAAAAGTTTGAAGGGAGGTGGAAAGCTCTATCCAAAGGAAAAACCTGTAAGATGTCACCTCACTACATGAACAAACATTACCCTGGTTCAAATTATTTGATTTGCCTGTGGCATCTATGGAAGAAGGCTCAGAAGAGATGGGCAAGGGAGTTGTGCCCAGGAAAGTCAGGAAGTAACGCAGGCTGTGACTTACCGTAGCGATTGCAAAGGAGCTGACTGTATCTCCACATTGAGCAGACCTGGACTGGAGGTTGGCCTTCGTTTTAGATAAACAGTCATCAGCAGTTGTGTGGATCAACTAGTGGTGCAAACATTTCTCCCTGAGTTCATCAGAGGAGTGTGAAGGACTGAGATCAATCTATGACAGCTCAATGACAGTTCAGGAATGGCTCAAGACAGGTCCAAACCCCAGCACAGAATAATTCAGGCCATATCTGAGCACCTTGACCTAAACTAGAATTAAGCTTTTAAATGGACTATTTTTTTTTTAAACAAGAGACCAGTAGTTCAACTGCTTAAAGGTTTGAGCTGTATGAAACAGATTATAGCTTTCACTTTTGTAGAAATCAAATGGATGGAAGGACAAGTTTTACATGGTAGGAATGTTCATAAGAACACTGCATTTGTGTTACTATTTTGTGGTAATAAACTGATTATTTTCAGTTTTGTTCTTTCTCTTTCAATAGACTTACGGATGTTTATTATCACATTATGAAGCTCCATACTATGGTACAATCCAAGTCCACCACAGAAGACAAGAGATGACAATTCTTCTCTTCACATAAAGGTATCCATCTTCTGAATGGGACATTTCTTGGCACAGTCAAGCAATTACAGCAGGTTTTATTAGCCTTAGCATTTCTCATAATCTGAGTCCACAAACAGATTAATCTGTAAAACTCGGTTTTTAGGTATAAATAGTGACAGAATATTGATTTCTTATGTAAGATAGCACAAAGTCAACTACTAGCAGGGACAGCACCACTGAAGAGTGCTGAATTAAGCATCTGACTAGATCTTTCAATTATATTTTTACACAGATTATAATTTCAGTTCTGTAATACAGTTTTATGATGATAGATCCTTAATACTGCACAAAGTCCCACTGAAATATATACGGCTCAGACCTGCAATCCAGGCAGAATTCAGGTCGCCTTTTGTTGCCACAGGGAACAAAAGCAGAGTCACACAAGGTTGAGAAATTGCACCACCACTGTTAGTAAATACAAAAGGAATCGTCATTCCCTTTTTATTTAGAAATGGCAATCCTTTCAAGTTCACAGCACTTCTGAACCAAACTTTTATTTTTAAGGGAAGCAGGGGAGGAGGGAAATGTCTCCTGTTAACAGCTACAAGTCAAACTCAGCTTGAAAAACTGCACCTGTTGTTTCACTCAAGAGAATAAATTTTCAGTTCACGAGAGGAAAAAGCAACAGACAATAGAATGACATATTAGAGATCAAGCTATACAAGATAAGAAATTAAAGAAAAACACCAAGAACCTATGAATGTTAGGTTTAGTAATGAACTCCTGACAGGAAAAGGAGGTGGAATTTTGTAATAGATCTGCCTCCAGAGCTTTTTAATTGATCCTTTCCTGAGAGCCAACACACAATGAAAACATGAGAGCCTGTGAAAATATGCTCAGCACTTAGAAGAAATTAGAAGTACAGTATTTTTAAAAACATTTATCTCCAGCCTTATCATACAGGGTAAAAAAGTGAATTGAATCATAGAATTATCATGGTTGGAAGGGACCTTTCAGACCATTGAGACCAACCATCACCCTGACTTGACAAAACCAACACTAAGACATTATCCTCAGTGTCACATCTCCTGTATTTAAACCCCTCCAGGGAGGAGAACTCCACACTTCCCTCAGCAGACTGTTCCAATGCCTAAAAACCCTCTGTGAAGGAATTTTTCCTAATATCCAATCCAGACCTACCCTGGTGCAACTTGAGGCCATGTCATCTTGTCCTGCTGTGACCTCATAAGCTAAGTTCTGTTTTACCTCACAGCACACTGAATTTGCACAAGACTTGCCACATTCTCCATAGCCCAACTATCAATGCCCTACTCTTCAGAGAAATACTCTGCCTTCAACTTGTTACATTTATCAGCAACACCAGCTTCCTGTGCACAGTTAAACCAGTTTGTCCTCACTGACTCAATCAGCCTTGGAGCCTTCATTGTTGACACCTGGAAGCAAAACTTAAAAAGTAGGACATGTGTAAAGTACAGCATCATGGAGAAGGAAAACAGAAATGTTTTTTGTCACAGACTTTTAGCAGAATAGACTACTGTGAGCTTTAAGACATATTTAAGGGTGTCCTTGTCCATAGCTGGGGGTTTGGAACTAGTTGATCTATTAGGTCCCTTCCAACCCAACCCCATCTGTGACTACGATATTGTTTCTTCTCAGTTCTTCAAGCAACAGGTTGAAAGAAACTTCTAGGTTGGGACTTTTTTTTCAGCTAAAAATAACTTACTAGTTTGAAGTTACTTTTAATAAAAATACAGCCTAAGTCTATAGTTAAAGTTGTCTCTATAGATGTCCTGCTTCTGGCTGGAACAGAGTTGGGTTTCCCAAGCAGCCAGCACATGCCAGCTGAGTTGGACTGGGATGTTTTCCACACCACCTGACATCATGCCCCCATCAGAAGGGCTGGTCAGGCAGAGATGTGGGTTGGTCTGGCTCTGGGGTGGTTGAGGCTGGTCAGTTGTTGGGATGGTCTTCACGTGGGTGTAGTGCTCCATGTTCCAAACTCGTTTGGCTGGTAAGGTACTCAGTGTTGTCACTGTACCTGTGTGAATTCTGCCACGGACTCGGTTATTGGTCCCCTTTTGCAGTGCTTGCCAGCAAACTGTCCTTAACCCAACCCACAGGGGCTTTGTTTTCTCCTTGTTAGAGCAGAGAGCGTGCACACTGCTCAACTGCTGCCTGGCGCTGAACCACGACAGCAGTTTTTCCTGCTATTAAGTAATTTTTAATATTCGATTATATTATACAGCGTTCTATTGAAAGAAATATGTGAAGGTCTCTAAGCATTAGGCAATATAAGCAGTCATGCTCTTTCTTTTGGGACATGTTGTTTTGAAATTGAATGGGCATGGGTTTCAGTTATAAAAAGGCCTCTAGTCAAGTGAAAACAATTTCCTGTACCCAGGCCTGACAGCCCACACTCAAAACCACCTGGGAGCACGCTGAGCTGTCCCTCCCCAGGTCATTCGTCCCTTTTAACAGAGAACACACCACATAGTCCAGAATATGCTTTTGGCCAGCATGGCTCACCTGTCCTGTTTCCCTGTGGAAATGAATTATATCCTAGCCAAAACCAGGACACTGTAGCACCTTGAACACAACACGCTTTTAATACCAAGAACTATATCTACAATGAATCAATAAATAGATTAGTTAAGTGTACCCTGGCTGAATTACTATGGGTTACATACCCACACCAACCTCAAACTCCTTGTTCAGCTATACTCATCATGCAGACTTGGCTACACCAAGACGTATTTCACACAAAGACCAAGGCAGTTTAGAACTGAGACCTTGTACACCTATGCATTCAGACCTTCATTGTGTCTCTTCTGAACAAGTACCATGATTTATGCACAGCTCTAAATTAGCCTCCAAATTAACGATTACTGCTATGTCCACTAGATCCTTTAGTATTTATTCATATTTTTGAACAGGTGAACACTAATGAAATTTCAACAGCTTTATAACCTCTCACCAAAAATGCATTTTTGAAAAATAGCTGGATTTACTCAATGCCATTTCAGGAGCTGAACTTATCCTCTGCATTGTACCAATGACCCATGAGGCAGGGTAGCTATCAGTCTCATTTCTAGCTGTGGGAAGATTCCCTTGGTTCAGGCACTGATGGAAATAGCCACAAGGCAACCCACTAATGAGCATCTGATAATCTGGCTGGAGGCAAAGCTGGGGAGCCACTAACATAGCTTGGGGTAAAAAAAGTACTGAGGGACTCCAGAGATTTTGCATGGCATATTGGTACATAAAGCATGCATTACAGAACAAGTTCCCAGGATTTTCTGCTATGCCACAAGCAGCCAAGGAGCCCTGGATTAGAAAATGTAAAAGGTAACTTAAATATGCTTAACTATTTGCCTTCACTTTCAAGGATATCTTTCTACATTACAGCAACACATTTAACAGTACCACAAAAGAATATATGGCAGAAAGCACTACTTGCATACTAAAGTGAGCATCCTCATGGCATTAGAATGGTTGAACTGAGCTGACATCATCAGCAGGTGGAAAAAGAAAAGCAATTTAATTCTACTCCATGAAAGCCAAGTTCATCAGAACCTTCTGAAATTAAATTACTAGCATGGTTTAACTGAGCACCACACAGCTACCTGACATTTCACAATGGGATGGAAAGGAGAATGGAGAAAAGAAAAAAAACAAACAAAAAAAAACCAACATGATGCAGAAATGCAATTGCTCTCCACATGCACCATACACAGCAGGAAAAAAAAAAAACCTCCTACAACCTGATCCCCAGTCTATGAGCAGTGATTCCAGAGCAGCAACTCCCCCTCTCACCTAGTTTCCCCAGTTACATCCTGAGCATGATGTTCTATGTCAGGGAGTATCCCCCTGACCAGCCTGGGCCAGCTCTCCTGGCTGTGCTCTCCCAGCTTCTTGTGCACCTGGCAGGGAGTGAGGCTGAAAAGTTCCCGACTTGGTGTGTAGGCACCAGAACTACCCAGCAACAACTAAAACCACCAGTGTGATATCAACATTATTCTCATAATTCTCAAATCCAGAACACAGCAATATATCAGCTACTAGAATGAAAATTAACTGCATCTTAGCCAAATTCAGGTCAACTGGTTACATTTAAATCTGTGACAACTGAAATAAGATAAGCAAATAATAAAATATTAAGGAGAAATATTACGGAGCAATCAATACTGTTTTTCAACCATTTGTGTTGCTAAACTATAGACATTAAGAGAATAACAGTATTGGTTTTAAAGCACTATTCTTGTCTGTCTCAGAAATCCTTTTGCTATAAAGGAAATACCATTAAGAGAAACAGTTTATATTATTGTCCGTCTGTCCCTCCCCACCTCCCCATCATTTTTTTCTTTATTAAGGTTGTACTCTCAAAACTAATTTAGCAAAAAAGAATTCCTGGAGCAGCTATGAAGACAGATGATCCATAGAAGAGAAGGAAAGCTGCAAGTTTTTTCAGACTGCATTTTAAGTCTCTTATCTGGTGGTCACGTGGAGTGGGAGCCTTCTCTGACCTGCCTGGCATAGTTCACTGCAAGGAATTACTTAGGCCTTTTGTTACTTTGGTCTCTCACTTCCATCAGCCACTTCTAAGGTACCCAATCTTAGTAATAATTTATTATGTTCTTCACTTCTAATCCATAGGAAACATTTTCCACAGGGAATGTGAAGCTTAAGGGCAGCCTTGGATTCTGTGACCATGAAACGGTGGAGTGCAAAATCCTTAGGACAGCAAGGAGGATGCACAGCAAGGTTACAACCCTGGAGCAGACTCTGGCCTCTGCAGGGACCTATTCAGTTGAGTGTCATGGGAAAAAGCCCTGGAGGCAAGAGGGGCCAAAGAAATCTGGTTGGTATTCAATGAACACCTCCTTCAAGCTCAAGAGAGCAATGCATCCCAAAAGAGAGGAAATCAAGCAAAAATTGCAGAGCATGTGCAAAGATAAACAAGGAGCTCCTGGGCAAACTCAAAAGCAAAAAGAAAGCCTGCAGTGGCCAGAAGCAAGGCAAGTAGCCCGGGAATACAGAGAAATTGCCCAAGCAGATGGGGATCAGGTTAATAAAGCTATAGATAGAACTAAACAGATATGTCAAAGACAACAAGGAGAGCTTCTATAGGTACATCAGACCCAAGCTACAGTAGGCAAAGTCAAGGTCTGGAACAGTGAAGAACTACTCACTGTAGAAGTTCACGTTCAAGGATATCTAAGAAATCTGAAGGTGCACAAACCCATGAGACCTCATGGGATGCATCTCTGAGTCCTGAGGGGACTACTGGATGAACTTGCTAATCCACTATATTTGACAAGTTTTGGCAGTCTGGTGAAGTAAAGGTAAAATAGGAGAATGTTTAAATTAATCAGCATGCCTCCCCATTCTCAGACTTGAACTAAAAAAACTTCAAAGCAATTCCTTCAAAAACCTCTGTAACTTCATTAACTTAAATAGCAGCAGTCCGTGTGGTTACTCCTCTGTCTCAGCAGTAGGCTTCCATGGGACGGAGTGTCATGGTTTGTTGGGGAAGCGAGGGGTATCGGCATTTGGAAAAGAGCTCAGCACACCAAGATGAGTTTGGGAGAACCTCTACCTCAGTTCAGCATCCATCTTGTTGTATCTCTTTCAGCAAGACTCCCCTTTTATTGTGCACCTCGTGAGACAGCTCAGTGTATAAACACCTGTCCTTATTTTCATTAAGCAGGACTGTTTTTCCAGAAGCCAATTAAATTCTCAAAATATTTCTTTTGGTTCTCATCCTCCTAGCTCCTATGACCTTTGGTTTTGCATATTCATCAAACACACACGCCTTGCCAAGAGCATGGGCTTTCCCACCTAAATATTTCCCAATTATTCAGCCGTTGATGCAGTTGGCTGAGAAGTTCCCACAGTGGTTTAAGCCCAGCTGGTAACTGCCCACCACACCACCTCCCACTCACTCTTCCCCCATCTTCCAAAGGGGATTGAGAGGGAGTGAAATGGCAAACCACAGAACAGATTAAAACAGGTTAATGGGAAAATAAGGAAGAACGGGAGGGAGGAAGGTAAGTGAAATAAAAATTATCACTATACCAGCTACTAGAAAGAAAAATTAACTCCATCTCAGATGAAACTAGGGCACAGAGCTTTCAGGTAAGACAGGGGGAAGGATGTTCCAAAGAGCAGCAAACTGGAAATTACCTCCTTTTTAAAAGCTACATTAAAAAAGACAGAATTAGGATTCCAGCATAAAACCTCAGTATTTTTTAAAGGAAAGCTATATTTGTGCCCACAAATACAGAACGCATCCTCACCTGCGTCATAGTTTTCTTCTCTGTGAAAGGCATACAGAAAGAAAAGCTGTTCACCTTCACTGTCAGGACCTTAGACTAAATCATTCAATCCTTTCATTTTTCTTTGTTTCAAGGTATATGGCCTATTTGCCAGTTTTCTTTCCAGTTCCCTGTCAGTTAGTTTGGAGGTAAGTGGCTGGGTTCACCTGTGCTGTTTTCCTCTTACAATAGTTCCTGGTAGCTCTCAACGTCCTCATTAAACTTAACACATATTCAACTGCCCCCTATCTTCAGATGAATCTTCTTTACGTTTATCCCCACAGGCTGGCAAATTTAGACAATGTAGCTGAAGTACAAACTCCTGGTAGTGGCAGCCCCCTTCCTGAACATCCTAACTGTGAACATATATGGTTTGAACACTGCTTGCTCACTACTGAAGTGGCTCAAGATAAAAATGATTACAGATATTTACCCTGTATTTCAATTGCTGCAACAGAGTATGAACAGAACGTACATCTTGATTTCTCTTAGTAACAAAAACAGAAGTTCCATCTGCTTATACTTAAACAAAGAAATTATCATGACAAATCAATGGGAATTTCCACATAACAGAAAATGTTCACCTAGTAATACTTTTTGTAACTTCTGATTGAGTTAAAAATATATTGTTTGCGAGAAAACCAGTGACAGTTTAAAGGACATGTCAACTTCTTAACGACCTATTAGGTTTCAATTAGCATCTACAGCTGCGCGCTCTGTGTGAACTAGAACTTCCAATCCACAGTGTGAAAAATAGTCTTTGTAACGGAAAAGCTGAATAAGACCATGCAGAGGTTATCTGTATTAAAAAGATCTTTACAACTGGAACAGCAGGGCTTCCTCCAAAAGAACCATTGCCTTTTAGCAGTGTTTAATCTCAGAAATGTATTATGGGGATAACTGGGTGAAATAGAATGCTTGTGATATGCTGTGAAAACAGGTTAATGATCTAATGATTTCTTACAGCTTTAAAATCTATTTCCTCTGACAATAACTCAGTGTAGCATAAAGAGCACCCTGGACATGCAGCCTGAATCTCACTCATTAGTGTACTGTAGATCAATGGGATGATTCAAAAAAGATCAAAATAAAGCATGAAATAATCACAAGCATTTGCCTGGAGACAAACATTGTCCCTGAAGGGCAAGGGTGATTTTGCAAGATGCTTTGGAGAGACCATAGCCTAACAAGGCATGCAGATGGAGGCAGTGACTTCCTACAAACCTGTTATGAGGCAGTCAGAATAGGCTAACAGCAGTGTATGTTCTCAACCAGCACCTGCCTAACCAATAACATTGTAAGGTTCTAGAATGGAGATCAGAAAAAAAAAACATTCCCTAAAATTTATTCTCCCAAGCAATCATCACATTGGAGAAGGCCAAGGCTAGACTAGTTATGACCTTCCTGGGTTTGCCACTCAGAGATATGCAGGCTGGTGAGTAGTCAATTACTCATTTGAATTTAAAACAGTATTACTAAAAGGAATAGGAGTATGTCAATGTTTTATATCACACACACATTTCATTAGAATACTTCTAACCTTACTGGAAATCTCCTTGTGGCAGCTGTTCCTTTACCCATGTAATATGGAATCCAAACTCTGCAAATTTCTGCATGCTCCTCGTATTTCAGCTATCTACCACTGTACATAATAATTGAACCACTCTGTGCACCTGGGCTCAGGAAACACTCATTTCCACACACAGAGATGTGAAGCAGAAAATTATCAGCCTTGGAAGTACAGCAAGAGCACTGCACTCAAGATCATGTTCCTTTTGAGTGGGAAGTTGTGGGCCAGTTTCTAGTACTGGTGGACCAATGACTCCACTTGGGTTTTTTGCAAGACACGGGCAGCAGCTTGGCTTTCATGCTGAAAGCAGCTCCTGTGACCAGACATTTGGAAAATAGGCATTAGGGTGAAGGAGGCGGGCGGGGGGGGGGGGGGG
>VXBZ01006141.1:199464-233322 GCA_013399135.1 Heliornis fulica
GGGGGGAGAAGTGTTGAAGCACCTCGTCTGGAAGAACCTGTGGGTATGTCCTAGCTTTTTTTTCTGTTAAAACATCCACAGTAATCATTTCACTGATGTGCTTTCCTGATCCAATATGGTCTATTTCTCAGGTAACTATCCTACAGAAACACCTTAAAAATACAGAAGAACAGTTAGGTGATAGGCTTGAGTATATTCAACAGCTGTTCTTCCAGGATTAGCCTTAATACAAAACCTACAATCTTGATTCAGCCCACACATCTGATTTCAGTGACTCCTGCTGAGATGACTAACTACTGCGCTCCTATATTTTCAATCTAATGGTGATTTAAGCAGAGGATCATTATGTGGATCAGTACAGCTTTGCACAGAGAAGCAAGAAATACAAGACAATCAAGCAATCACACTTCTAATTCCTGAAAAGTTGGAGGAAAATCTCAAAGGTGGCTGCCAACCACATTCGGGAAAAAAAGCAATTTAGGAGAGAAGATACCAGGATGGAAATGAAACAAAATGAATGAATATGACATGTGAATGCATGAAATACAAGCCAACGGCTTCCCAGCTGAAATATTTCAAAGTTTTCTATTACTGGGGGCGGGGGAGAGGGAAGGAGATACTTGCCTACTAAAGATATCCATAGTTAATTTCAGTAAGAAGTCATAGGTCATTTTCAGGGACCAGCACTTATGATTCACTCCTGTACTTTAACTACTTCCTCCCAAATTCTTCAAACACTACTAAACTCCTAGCTACTGTAGGACTAGCCAGTTAAAGAAACTACACCACATGGATAAGAAAGCAGAGTTAAAAGGGAAACTGTACAGAAAGATTTAATTCAACTGTCAATATTAAGACCTTCAGCACTAGCTAAATGTCTCTAACAAATTAAACTGAATGAGGGACCTTGAATTCATCCTCTTTCTTCTTTCCTTCTACCTTCATCCTCAAAGAATGCTTTAATTCATACACTTAAGATAAATACAGGAGCTTTATAAACCTTTATTGACTGAAAGACTATTAAAGTGAAAGGCACCTCAAAAACTGGCTTTTAGGATTATCTTTTTAGGATTGTATGTGCTGAAAAAAAATATTTGTGAGCAATTAAAGAAACCACCAAATCCACCTCATTTCTATGTCTCTATTCCTGCAGCACCTGTTCGATTTCCACTCTGAGGATTCTGTCCTTTTCCCCCTCCATCAACACTGAGAGCTCGCTGCTTAGCCGACCTGTCTTCCACTGTCTGGCTAGCACAAGACTGTGACATCTCGGTGATTACAACGCACACTGAACTTACATGAAAGTTTCCTACTTCTGCTGAAAGAGCACACACAGACACTATAGCAGGTAATAAAATATTCAGTAAAATTACTTACAGTTTTACTTTAATTAGAAAACCACAAGGCCAAATTCATTGCCCCGACTCTGCGCAAAGCTAGAGTTCCAAATGAAACGAGTCAAAGCATTTCATTTGAAGTATCCATTAGTTTCGCGTAAGGTGCCAAGACTTACTGACGCCTCACCAGTGACGCTTTCAGCGGCATCAGCACCATCCCCAGCCACCCGGGCAGCTCGCCCCTCGCGCGAGGCCTACCTAGCTCACTACCTCACAAGCAGAGCGGGGATCCGCGGTGCGCTGCCCGCCACATGCCTTCAGGGCCGGAAGAGAAACTCCTCCCTGCCTGCCTTCTTCAGCCGCTCCCTACAACAGTGCTAGCTCCTTACATTGGAGAACATTGTCTCCAAGAGATGGGCCCTGAATGCTCGAGAGGGTTCCAGTTTATTCCCACTCCACACACCGACACCTCGCCCCTGGGCGCATGCGCAGAGGGTTTGGGTTACAGCTCTGGGCGATAAAGGCGGGGTGCTTATCTGTTCTTGATGGGTGGGATTCGCTTTGTTGTGTGGTGATGGGGGCCATTGTAGAGCGATTGAGAGAGAAGTGGGGCTGGGCGTGGGAAAGGTTCTGTTTACGGTGATTGAGGGAGAAGAAAGAGAGGATTCTGTGGGCAATTGTTAAGAGGCATCTCCGGTCCCAGACGCACCTCAGTAAGGCAGTTCCACCTCAATGACACAGTTCCACCTCAGTGACGCCTGAACTGCTTTGTCTGTCAGTGGAAAACCAATTTACACTTCCAAAATAATAATAACGATAATAATGTTAGCTTTTACCACTATTATGTTTCTCTAAGAGGCAAAACATGGAAATATTTCAACAATAAACTTGTATAGTCACGTCTTAAACCTCCAAAGCATTGTCCTTAGTAAGCTGCATAAAAATATTGGAGCCCTCTTACAGTATATTAGAACACTGTGTTTACAAAAAAAATTTGTTTGTTGTTACCAGATAATCACAGAATTACAGACTGGTTTGAGTTGGGAGGGACCTTAAAGGTCATCTGCTTCCAATGTCCCTGTCATGGGCAGGGATACCATCTGTTGGACTAATTTCTAAAAAAAATACGCTGTAGGCTATGCCCTGATGCATGTGATAGCTAAACTTTGAAAATAGCTGGAGTCTTTCTCTCAGCAGATTAGACTTTTAGACTGTTGGGTTGTATTAATCCTTAATCAGAAGTATTGTGACAACCCCTGATCTGTAAGGAAAATAGTTTGATTCTTGTCTGTAGTCACTTGCACATTGTGTCTTAATGATAAAACAACATAGGTGATTAAACTGTGGAGGACTACAACTTTTAAAAATCCTCGACTGCTTTGGGTTTTCTAAAATTCCATTACCGGGATGCCAGGTTTCTTGTATTTACCTAATCCCTTGGAGTCTGGTTTAATATTTTATTAAGACTGCTGTTTTCAGCAATAGCATTACAAAGCTATTTTTTCCTTATTCTAATGTTAATTTACGATTACTCTTTAGTGCTCAAAAACTGTATGCTTCTGTAATGAAAATGAGCATTAGGGCCCTTTGTGGAGATGTAATGTGACAAAAAAAAAAAAACAAAAAAATCACCTTGATTAATGTCCAATTTCTGATGTCTGTTGCACAGTAGTACTAAAGGCATTTCCCTGAAATTATTTATTTAGGCAGAGGGAAAGGAAATCAGATTCTCATCCAAAAAATCTATTAGAAAGTTAATAAAAACCCTGCTATATTTCTATGGAGTCTTGGCAAATAAAATGCTTTAAAAATTTAGAAGGTTGTTATGACTTTAACATCCATAGATGATAGGGAACACACACACACACACAAGGAAATGAGACATCAAACCATATATGGGCAATTTTAAATCTTGCCATTTAGTGCACTGTTTAAACCCATCCAAAGGTTATGGCAATGAAAATGGAATAAGACTATGTCTGGAACAAAGTGGGAACTGGAAATATATGCCCCTATCTTGATTGAAAAATCGAGGAAGCTACTGTGGCTCCACATCCAGATACAGTTATATCTACTTTCTAACTTTTTTTGGTTCATACCCATGGAAAATGAAGAGGAGATTTAGCTATAAATGGTTTCAGTGACCAGTGAAATGGATTCCTGTGCCATTTTATGACTGCTTGAGTTGTCAGTTCACTCCTTCTAAGAGGGAAGAAAATTAATATTCTATTTTCACAGCTTGTATAGTGCTTTGCAGAACCATTTTTACTTCAACTGCTGCACCTTTCTTTGAAAGGTTTTTGTTCTCAGATCTGACCAACCACCAAATGCCCGAGGTGGTTTGTTTTTGAGGTCCAACTGTATTCCTAGCTACACCAGATTTTCTTCTGGATGCAGTCTACTACAAACTTCCCTCCTGCTCCACTGAAAGAAAACTTTTAATGATGCCTCCTGGAGCAATCTTCAAGTTCACACTCTTTTAACAAGTCACATTAATACAGAAAACTAATGACATGAAAGTTAATCCACATAGTTATGGCTGAAGTTGTAAATTTTTTTCTGCCACAAACTTTTCAGAAGAGTACACAGAAGACAGCAGCAGAATCAATATCTTGTTTCCAGCCCTGTAGCATAGAGTGGAATGGAACTGAGTAGAACAAAGCAAAACAGAAGAGTTCCAGTTGGAAGAGACCTATAAGGATCATCTAGTCCAATTGCCTTACCAATATAGACCTGACCAAAAGATAAAGCATTATTAAGGTCACTGTCCAAATACCTCTTAAACACCGACAGGCTTGGGGCAATGATCAGCTCTCTAGGAAGCCTGCCCCACTGTTTGACCACCTTCTCAGTACATAAGTGCTTCCTCATGTCCAGACTAAACCTCCCCTGGCCCAGCTTTGACCCATTCCCTTGTGTTCTATCACTGCATGCCAGGGAGATGAATACTTCCTTCCCCTCCTCAGGAAGCTGTAGAGAGCAATGAGGTCAACACTCAGCCTCCTTTTCCAAACCAAAGGAACCTAAAGTCCTTAGCCACCACTCCTCATAGGACATTCCTTCCAGCCCTTTCACCAACTTTGTTGCCTTCCTGGACACATTCTGAGGCCTCAACATCCTTAACTTGTAGGCCTAGCACTGTATACAGTATTCTACGGTTCTCTACTACCAGGATTTGTGTTTAACTTGCCATCTGAGCAAGTGCTCTAAGCACACTCTCTCATCAGTATCTCCCATTGCAACTTGTACCTGTTGCCTTTTTGTGTGGCTCCATCTGCATAAAGCATCTCTGTCCTATCTGTGGTCACCCTTTTTAAGCACTAGAAAACTGCGATGAGGTCGCCCTGGAGCCTTCTCTTCTCCAGAAAGAAATTACCTAACTCCTTCAGTCTTTCTTCACAGGACAGGCTCTCTGTCCCCTTTATTATTTCTGTGGCACTACCCTGGACCTTCTCCATTATGTCTGTGTCTTTGTGAGACCAGAACTGGACATGGTACTCCATGTATTGCTTGACAATCATTGAGTTAACTGTTTGTGGAAACCCTCTTGAGGAAAACATCTGTTATCCCCTGCCAGCTTCATGAAATGCATCAATATTTTGGCTTTGTCTGACTTTTTTTTTTAAATAACAAACCACCAATTCACTTATTGGTTTTTAGTATTTCATAAAAATAAAATAAATGTAGCAAAACATAAAAGATAAAAAACATTTCCCATTTCCTATTTTTCACAATTGCACTTCAATGTCTACCTAATCCACAATATTTTTTTTTCTCTTCACCCTATCATCTAGTAAAGAACAAACAAACAAACCCCTCAGAAAACACAAACCCCAGAAACAAAACATAACTAAGGGTAAAAAATATCCCACAGAGAAAGGATGCTCACAGTTCACTCTGATCCATCAGAGCATGCCTTACCTCCCAACACTTGAATGACCTAATCAAACATTTTACATGCTTCCGGAAGTTATAAGGTGATCTCTGTACCTTAGAGATCCTATAAAAATCGAGAATTACAGGTTAAAAAAGCAAAAATGAAAAACTTCTCTTCCCAACATCCTAGATAAAAGAAAAATTGATAAAAGAAAGCCTATTTTTTGTTTCTTTGTTCCCTCCTCTAAGTGACACATTGTTACCAGATTATACCATTCTGAATGATACCCTTATACAAGCAGATATAGGTGTATCAAATGTATTACCAGATCAGCAACAGCAACAAGATACTCTATTACTAAAACTATCCAAAGATCCCCCTTTTTTTTTTTTCTTTCTACAACTACTGACTCTAAAATATCCTTCAGGTTTCCTCTACTGAGCCTACAATTCACTCTAAAATGCCTACAGCCACGGAGAAATATACTGATATCTAAATGCTGTATCACAGTGGAGTTTCCTTCAAATTCTGATACTCTCAGGTTTCACACTAGCCGGAAGGTAATTTCAGTGCAGAAGTGAAGACCACAGAATGTGATTCAACTTCTAGATCTAATATCACCTGATGATAAAAACAAATATTACATAACTTCTCTCAAGTATACTTAAGTGAAAGGTAGCAAACCCCCCCTCCTGCAGCAAAATGATCCCTGGGACATAGTTTAGCATTTTTGTATGCCTGATCCACCCCCAAACTAGTAATGTTGATTAAAATTTGTGTTATTCCCCAAGACCAGTCTATTTCATGGAAATGATCTAAGTTGCCCTAATGAAAGGTTTTATGTGGATATGAACATTTTTACTACAACCTCTAAATTATAAATAAGGTTACCAGGAGCATCAGCACTGATAGAAACACCTGTCTGTGGCTTTACCAGGTAATTATTATCAGCAGCCTAACTTTAAAGACCTTCTGAGGTTTAACATTAGTATTAGAAGTTGTGGTATTAAACAAGACACAACCAACTAGACTGCATTGCTAAAATATAAGATAACCTTGGAACCAGTAAAATAGTTATAGCTTGCTCTATAAAGGAATGTGCCAAGTTTCATGCACCTGTTATTTCTCAAAGTGATGATGTGGAGCAGGACCTTCTCATGTCTCTTTCTTTCACGTGTCTCCTGATTTTGCTATCTGTGGATCACTGATTCAGATTATGAAGAACTTGCTCTGCATACAAGCACACACAGATCTCTGACCCCTACTCTTTGCTCCTGCCTCCCCTATGCTTTTTTCTTCAGTGATTAAACAGGTCATTGTTCTTACATGTTTACTATTACTTGCTAACACATTAAAGGATACTGCTTTTAGTATGGCCAGGACAATTACTTTATTAAGATGTGATAGTAGCCTCGGTGAAAAGACAGTGGTGTATTATCCAGGATAAGAAGGTCAGGGAGAGCGCTTGGACAAAGATGTCTGTATATCTTATAGCAATTATCAGTATGTAGCAAAACATGGATCATGTCAGAATACATGTCATCATGGATTATTGTAGGAAAAAAACCTTAGGTTGTGTGAACAAATGCATACTAGAGCTGGAGGGAAGTCATTAAAGAACTGCTGGTGTTTTTGTCTGCTTAGTTCTGAGCTTTGTACTGAAAAGTAGTATGTTTTTCTTAATACATGACATGCTTAAAACACAGCTTTGTAGTTTATTCATGCTATTGAGTGACCCTTTGGATTTCCCTAAGATTGACAAGAGGATGATTGTTAAGTGAGAAACACTAACCTACTGATCTCAAAAGAGGGAGAGGTTTCACAGACTGTCAATAAACACATCAAAAGGAAGCTAAATCCACAAGCTAATTAAATAGGTTTCTATAGCTCAGTAAAGCTGGACTAAAGCATATTTTATCTAAAGTATCTACACAGAACACTCACTATTTGGATGTATTTTTCACCTGATTAAATACAACATTCTTCAGACTCCACTATTCAATTCCATTTATTTTATGTCTGACTAAAGAAAGTGTATCCAACAAATGGAGTTAATTATCTGTACTCCATAGTAACCTTGTGAGTATCCCCAGGAAAGAACATGAGATTTTCATTTTCTGACTAGGTACAGCAGAAACAGGTTTGTTAGAATAACTGGTTTCTGATTGTCAGACATACTTTGACAAATCATAGCATTAGTCCTGCTTATTGCTTTTCACTATGAGGCACTGCATTTCACCTCTGGATGAAAATTTGATCCATAGGTTTTTCAAAAAGCATTAATTCAAACTTAACCTACTATCATGAAGGTTTTCTGTCTGATCATTTGTTCTTTTAGTAGGAGCTTTCTCTATTAAAGAAATTTTGAAACACAAGGTTGCATTTGGATCAAAGTCTTTGGGTCATGCCTCTGCTAGCAAAAAGTTTTTCTAAGTTGTCATTTTCTCCAACAAAGGCTAATAGTGACATGTAGTTAAAGGAGTCCAAAAGCTAGACCTTGAAAGAAAATATAGAGCATCAATGGAGTGGTGATAATGCTACAAAAATCTTCAGATTTGATATTACAATACTTCAAGAAAAGTTAGTGTGGCTTTCAGCACAGCTCCTGAATTTATTTATTTGTTTTTTCAGAGAAATGGGCAATACAGAAGAGAAGGAAAGACCTGATACAGTGATAGTAGGGTTATGTTTTGTTTAGTTTTCAATTTTCCTGATCACTCTTCTACCATTTCTTCAAGACAACTCCCAAAGAGCACTTCAGCCATTTGAAAAAAAATCCAGATTATCACTTCTTTATTCCATGGCATAAAGTCATAAGACTGGTTTTTATTAAGAATACTACTATTATAGTGAATATAGCTTCAATACACTGTGTTCAATGTAAACAGAAGGTAATGACTACAAATGTCACATATTTTCAGCAATGATCAGTGTCAATAAAATAATTATTCTTTTTAATAAAATACAGATTCCAAACTTGATTTGAATATAGGCATGTCTCCTGTTTGTGTAATGGTGGAAAAGAAAAAAGAAGCAAAGGAAACAAGCTTTGAAATTATAAAACTATGCAAAAGCTGCTATATAAAAACACCTGTAATCAATGCAAGCTGATCTTCAGGACTCAGAACAGTGAAAAAGGGTAGTAACCCAATAGCAAACAGGGACTGAAAGCCAAATCGGTGGTGCCAGCTTTTGAAATTACTGCAATCCAATAAGAAGCTCAATGTATTTAGGGAAGCATATACAGGTGAGGAGTACCAACAGATGAGGCAGAAATGATAGTCAAAGTATGCAGTAATGTTGTGGTTTTTCCCCAGGTGAGAGCCGAGCAACACATAGCTGCTCTCTCTGAGGGGAAGAGGGGAAAGGGAAAGAAAACCAAAGACAAACCTCACAGTTTGGGTTAAAGGCAGTTTACTGGGATAACAAAGAGAGAGAGAAGTAACAGGACTTTATAGCAAAATATACAAAACTGGTGGTACGTGATGCAGTTTCTCACCAAACCACAGAACTCACACCATATAGCTCAGAGCCATCCTGAAGCCAAAACATCCCTACACTGCATGTCCTGGAGCTGTGCACTCCTCCCCCACCAGCCTCGCTTTATGCTGAGTATGTTGTAATTGGCATGGAATACTCTCTTTGGCCAGTTTGGGTCACCTGTCCTTGCTGTGTCTCCTGCAAGCTTCCTGGGTGTCCCCGCTTTCTTCTCAGCAGGGCAGCATAAGAAGCTGAAAAGTCTTTTACTGGGCAACAACTAGAAACATCGGGGTGTTATCAGCTGCTCTCGCCTTAACTCCCAAACACAGCACTCCTCCAGCTATTAGAAAGAAAAATTAACTTTATTCGAGCCGAACCCAGGACAAGTAGTTGGATAGCATCCCGATTCCCAAGAAGCTGCCATAGACATTATTCTGACTGAAATGTAGTTCTTCATCCCATGGATACTGTGGGTTTGATCTCCCTTAGTTACTTGGTATTTTGGAAGATTGATCAGTGATTGCTTTGCACGTATTATAGTAGAAGTTGAAGGTTGTCACATGTGTTTTTTATTTCAAATCCCTTCCTGCAGTTTTGTCCCCAGTTCTGCTAATATACTGATATGCAGTTTTGTGAATCAGCTTTATCAAGCACCAGTACAGCTTTTCTTTGGTCACATATCCTACTGCTCTGCACGTATGTGAATGGTGCTATCCAAATTTACTTCAGCTGTGGTTCTCAATGAAATAAAATACTGTATTATTTTGCTATTTTTCTCTTCTTTATTGTGCTGAAATGTCTCTCTTGTGTTTCTAGGCTCAGAACTGATCATTCATCTCTATTCAGAAAACAAGAGAAGCAGCAGGCATCTACAGATTCATACTCATGACATATTGATTGTATGAAAAAGCCATGTCAGGAGACTAATTCATTTGCTTCAGCAAACTGTAAGTCTTGAATTAAAAAACATAAATTAACAAGTTTTAGTTAGGTAAATTAAGAAAGTATTCAAGAAAATACCTTATATTAGAATTAAGTGATGAATTTTGCCTCACTTGAAAAGAATGAAAAATTTCACTATTTGCACAGGAATATATTTCAGTACATGTTACAATTGCATAACCAAACAACAAGGAAGGAAAAAAAAAAAAAAGCTAAAATGTTTAGCAAGTCATACCAGAAACTAGCAAAGAGCAATTCTAAACCACTCCCATCAAACAGTTAAAATAAAGTTCCTTGAATTAATTTAATTCATAATTTAAAATTATTCTAAAATGTGAACATGTGATACCATAAATTGTGTTGAAAGCACACTTCACCCTTCCAGCCCTTTAGAATGGTTACAAATTTCTTACTGCTAATATAGCTGGGATGAAATCTCTCCTATATACAGTAGCATAGGAAGGAAAGGAAAAGAACCCAAACAGCATTTTGTTGAAATATACGTGAAATCCTTCCTTATTGACTTTTATAAGGCCATGCTTAAGAACAGCATTCTGTCATGCCCAAAGGGGAACAGGATCTGTAATACTGCTGTGATAAAGTGCACTGCTGCAGTTTTCCCATTAAATATGTTGCAAAGGTAACTCTTCCTCTGTAAAATGAATATGAAAATTAATGTAAATGGTACTAAATCAGTGTAGATTTGTAGAAAGCGTGACATGTCCAAAAACCTAATGATTTCACTCACTATTAATTGAAAAGGAATGACTTTCCACCAACAGAAATCTGTCTTCATCCACTTTGAAGAAAATCTAAGAAATTAAATAAAATTTGCAACATGTCTTGCAATAATGTCTACTGGTCTACTGCATTGGTGAGTTCTGCAGAGTTCTGCTGTGCCCACATTTCAAGTCATTTCAGATAAAGGGACTTGTTTAGGATAAAACACTGTTTGTGACATACACCTGCTGTTTAAGCATAGGTTCATCACTGAGAATGATCTGAGTGCCATTAGCAAAAAAGAATGACCTATCAAGAAAATGGCAAAATTCAGAGGAAGTTGAAAATATGTCTTAATTTTGTATTTGTCAAACAAAAATTGGTTAATTACTGCACTCATTTACAGTACAACAATTTATTTGGAGAGTGCTTATTCTTCTGAAGCAGCTACCAGTTTGCTGTCAATAATTCCCAAGTGAGTAGGATACAGACTGATAAATCTACATTAAGAGAAAGCAGTTAAAAGTGATGTGATGACACAATGGATTCTACAAAGAACAACAATATTAGCATGGGACAAAAAAGCACTGTGTGTCGTAAAAAAAGTTGAATTCATTTAAACCTTTTAAAAACATAATTAGGCCATATTAAGATAACCTGCTTTTTTTTTTAAATGTCAGTCTTCTGGTTAAATAAATCCAAACTGATGGAAGCAGTGAAACAAAGTTGTTTGAGGTGATAAATATTACCACATAATTAGAGTGAGATACTTTACTGTTTCAGTAGTGTGCTCCCTCCCAACCTCCAGCACTCCTCACTATGCAGTAAATTCTGCACTTCTTTTTAAAATCCTTTAGCTCTTACACAAAAATCTGGAGATGACGCTATTAATTCTCCTGTCTTCTTACACAGTAAATGTCAACATATCCTGACCCGAATTCAAGATTTAATGCAAGTTTGTACTTGTTATTTAATTCTTTGCTATCTGCTTAAATCACTCTGAGGTTCAGAGAGATGCAATAAATGCCTTTAGACATCCTGTACTATACAAATAGAGCAGAGATACCAATCATGTTCCGAATTAGGTTCTGAGCCGAGAAGCAGAGATGTTATCAGTCACTTGAACAATTAAGACTTCTAAGGTCAATTTGCATATATAAACTTGTGGGTTATTTTTAATTCTCAGTACTTTGTAATTTGTGTTTGTTTGCATTTACTCAAAAGTTATATAAGCTATGGACCCACACACAAGTATTATAAATCATTCACAGATAGCTTATTAAAAAGCATTGATCTTAGCACATTCATTGACTGGTAGACAAGCACCATTTCCCAGGTTCAAGTGCACTAATACATATTTGGGAAAATTCTCAGAATATTGTTGTATTCCTTTAAAAGAGAAAATACTTTTAGAATTCTTACTATGTAAGAAAAACATGTATTTAGTTTGTTGTGGAACACTGCGTCCTCTTAAGTATGTGGCTATTCAACCTCATTATTAGAATCTACTATGTTCCTTCAGTCCATCATTCAAGTAATTCATTTTAATACCATGAATGTGAACCAGGATTCAAATTATTCAGAAATATTTGCAGTAGCGTATATATTCTGTTTTATTAGTTTATGTAGGGATATGAAAGTCTAATTCAACTCTGAGTGGGGAGTAATTGCATTTAAAATGAAAGCTTAAGAAAGTAACAACTCCTTAATAACAATATTAGATTATTATTTGCATAATATTCAGGCAAATATATATCTTGACATCCTGAGAGTTTCAATTCAAGTACATCAAAAAGAATTTTAAAATATTTATGTCATGTTATTTTGAAGGGCTAATCTGTAGCCCTGAGGAACACTTAGCACGTAGATCTGATGTCTAAAGGGCAGTTTAGGCAATGTGGGAATATATTATGATTCTGAATCTCTTACTTTGCTTTTTAGTTTCTCCCTTGCTGTAAGGCTGGGAAAGTTACATCCTCAGAAATAAATTAAGGTCATTCTACTTAAAGATTTTGAAGACCGATCTTTCAAGGTCCCTTCCAACTTCTAACATTCTGTGATTCTGTAACTCTATATCCCTGTATGATTCCGTGAATGTAAGGCACAGCATCTCACGGCAAGATCTGTAAAGTTGCTTAGACCAACCAGGATAGGTTTGCACAAGAGTGTACCACAAACCTCTTACTCTGAGCTCAAAACGTTGAATTTGTGTCTATAAAACAGAACCAGATGGCACTTAAATTTTTTCTGCAAACACTGAGAAAAGTGCCTTTATCCTTGCCCTAACCACACCAGCCACAGTGTCACCACCACCTGGCTTGGGCAAGCACCAACCTCATTGCTGCTGCCTCACCTGGACATTCCCAGCCCACAGGCTTCAGCCCTGTGAACTGCTGTGCCTTAATGCCTTGTGAGGAAATACTTGCCTGCTACACCTTTCCTAACTTTATTTCTGGGTGCTTGGATAGGTGAACCTAACAGACAGTTCAGTTTAGCAATTTTTAAATAGCAGCATATAAATATAAATTACCTTAATAAAGTGATAATAGTTCTCCCCCAAAGTAAGCTATTAGAAAATCTTAACACATTTACTGATACTTTAGAGATATTTATTGTTGCCAAGTAAAACAGAGACATGAGAATGCCTATCTTTGCTCAAAAGTTATTGAAACAGCAACATCTTTAGCTGACATTTTGTCTGAAAAAGATCTGAAAATCTGAAGAAAAGCACTTTAGTTTTCTCATATAATTGAAAGCTAATTGCTGTTCAGAAAAAGTATTCTTTAATGAAAGGGCAAGTCTATTCATCTAAGCTAAGCATAACAAGTGATTCATTCTGGGCATAAAACTCAAGACTTCTATATGTTCTGAAAGCATTTCCAACTTACCATTTCAAAAACTGAAATATAAGCAAGAAATAAACATTTAAAGGAACAAAGAAAGGAATTTATGGGGTACATACTCTTTGGAACTCATAATTCTAAGGGCATTAGAATGACTCCTCTTTACTGCAAAGGGAAGTTTCCTTGTCATTCTATTAGTGATGGGCATACAGCCTGGTACAATAAAGATGAAAAAGAAAGATTTTTAGGGCTTCTAAGAAATATGGGGAAATATTGTAGTGTCATTTGCATGAATATACCAGAAAAACCTGCTTGTTCCACTAGAGAATATTGGGTACTCTGAAGAGCGGGATTGAGTGCACCCTTGGGAAATTTGCCAAAGACACCAAGCTGTGCAGTGCAGTCAACACACTGAAGAAAACGGATACAATCCAGAGAGATCTTGACAAGCTTCAGAGTTGGGCCTGTCCAAGCTGCATAAAGTTCAACGGGTTCAAGTGAGAGGTCCTGCACATGGGTCAGTGCCATACCAAGCACAACTGCAGGCTGGGTGGAGAATGGGATGACAGCAGCCCTGAGGAGGACTTAGGGGTGGTCACAGATGAGAAGCTGGACATGAACTGGCAACACACACTTGCAGCCCACCAAGACAACTGTATCTTGGGCAGGTGATCCTACTCCTCTACTCCACTCTGGTGAGGCCCCAACTGAAGTACTGTGTCCAGCTATAAGAAAGATGTGGATGTGTTTGAGCAATTCCAGAGGACGGCTACAAGGATGATCAGAGGGCCGAAGTACCTCTCTTATGAAGACAGGGTTGTACAACCTGGAGAAGAAAAGGTCCTGAAAGACCTTATAGCAGTCCTCCAGTACCTAAAGAAGGCCTACAGGAAAAATGGAGAGGGACTGTTTTCAGGGATGACAATGAATCGACAAGGGGTAATGAGTTTAAACTAAGTGAGAGTCAAGTAGATCAGATGTAAGGAACAATTTATTTACTGTGAGGGTCACAAGGCCCCAGCGCAGGCTGCCCAGAGAAGCTGTGGCTGCCCCCTCCCTGGCAGTGTTCAAGGCCAGGTTGGATGAGGCTAGTAGATGTTTGGAGCTAGATGGTCTATGAGGTTCTTTCCAACCCGAAGCATTCTGTATTTCTAATTATTTTTTTATTTTCTGTATTTAAGCATTTCTGATGTTTTTCTAATTTCCCATCAAACTCGTGGAAAATATCTTGGGTATCTGGGATATTTTTCGTGTTTCAAAATATTCAGTGATATGCCTCCATTCTGACCATGTGGTATTAGTAAAAATTCATAGTAAATTTATTGTCTTAAAATATAGAGATCTAGTCTTAAAGGCATAAATATGAACACTTCAGAATTCTTTTTACAACAGACTTTAGAAGAAGCTATGCAGATGACTACAAGATGAGCCAGCACTTTATATTCCAAACATGTCAATGCTAGACTTTAATTTTTCTTTCATTCTTTTTACATCTGGACTCCAAATTTCTGTTTAAGAAATCAGGCAGCTGTACCATGGAAGTCTGCATTTGTTGGTGTATTATTGTATTTTAGCATAGAACAGTAATCAGACGCAAATCTTGGCAGTAACTTCAGACATAAAGGTTGAAGTTTTTTTACTTTGGGTTAGCCTTTTATCTGCAGATCTTTTATCTGCTTCTCAGTTATATTGTATGCTGCTCTATACTTAACTAGCCATAAAAAAGCTGCCAGGCAGATTCTTTAAAACACTAAGAAACTCAAGGTATGTGCTTGTATTGGGTTTGCATGTCATGGTTTTGGTCATGGGGGGCTACAGGGGTGGCTTCTGTGAGAAGATTCTAGAAGCTTCCTCTGTGACCAGTAGAGCCAGTGCCAGCCTGCTCTGAGATAAGCCCACTGATGGCCAAGGCCCAGCCAATCAGTAATAGTGTTAGCCTCTCCGTGATATCATTGTTAAGAAAGGGAAAGAAATATGGCACCCCAGCAGATGTCAGAGAGGAGTGAGAATATGTGAGAGGAACAGCTCTGCGGACATGAAGGGCAGTGAAGAACTGGGCAGAGGTGCTTTAGACACCGGAGCAGCTATTCCCCTGCAGTCAATGGAGAAGACTATGATGAGACAGTTTGTCCCATTGCAGCCTGTTGAGGGTAACAGTGGAGCAGATATTCACTTGCAGCTCTTGTAAGACCCAATGCTGGAGCAGGTGAAGGTACCTGAAGGAAGCTGTGAGTCCATGGACAGCCCATGCTTCTGGAAGGACCTGCAGCCTGTAGAGAGAGGAGCCCACATTAGAGCATGTTTACTGGCAGGACATGTGATCCAGTGGTGGACCCATGCTGGAGCAGTTCATTAAGAACTGCAGTCTGTGGAAAAGACTTGCATTGGAGACATTTGTGGAGGACTGTCTCGCATGAGAGCGACCCCACACCAGAACACGGAAGACTGTGAGAAGGAAGATCTTGGTGGAGAGAGCAACACCCATTCCACATCCCCCTGTGCTGCTGTGAGGGAGGAGATAGAGAAATCTAGAGTGCAGGTGAGACAAGGAAGAAGGGAGGTGTGGGGTGGTGGTGTTTTAACATTTGTTTTCATTTCTCATTACTTGATTCTTATTTGATTGGTAACTTGATTGAGTCTGTTTTGCCCATGACAGTAATTGGTGACCTCTCATTGTTCTTATCTGAACCCACAAGATTTTCTTTATATTTACTTTCACCTGTCAGTTGAAGAGTGACGGAGTGGCTTGGTGGGCACCGGGCTTCCAGACAGGGTCAGCCCACCACGCTCCTTAGAATATTTCTGTAGGGTAATGGTAGGATAGTCAGATCTCATTATAAAATTGTGATATGTGAGAGTATCTAAATTATCACTTGGTGACAAGTTCATCTAGTTTATCCATCTGAATTGGCTTTTAAAATATGGTAGTTATTTACCTCTACAGGGCAACATACAATCATTCAAGATGTTCCTTAAAGAGAGTATGTAAAATACAATTAAACATACTTGTAAAAGCCGTTTCTGTCTATCCTACAATTTGCAAATAGTTAGTCTGCCAATGTACTGATATATCAGTATGTGTGTCCTCCCTTTTTTTTGTTTTTTACCTCCAGAAAGAGTGCAAAGAGGCTATACTAATGAAGGAGCAACCACAAATATATATGGAAGCTGAGAACAAACTTTAATTTCTTGTCAGATATATTTATCTTTCCACTGTTTACTCTTTCAGAATTTAGAGACAGCTTATTATATGGCATTATTTGTCACTGTTATTTGGCTGGAAGGTGCAATTTGGCACTGCACCACTACTGCATAGTAGCCCTCCAGAAGACATAACTGGCTGCAGATGACAAACTCAACAAACCTAGCAACAGCAGAGAAATTGTAGTAGCTTCCAGACCAAAGTGATCCCCATATGAAAAGTAAGCTATACTCAGGAGTTAAAGAAGAGTAACAAAAAAAACCACAAAACAAAACCCCAAGCCCCTAGACCAATAAAGGGGTCAAAATACTGTATTTAGTCCAGTATGTCACCTTTCAACTAAAGTTGTCCACGGACTATGGCAGATTAGGAAATACTGTGTACTCTACACTGAGAAGTAGGAGACATAAAACCTCGTATTCTCTCCCATTTACTATGATGACCCAGTAGGATCACTGAAAAGCTCCTGACATTTGCCCTGATTTACATTTAAGAGATCATCCCTGTGGACAGTCTATAAAAGTCAGTTTCCACCTTTGGCCTAAGGTGTGTCATAGTACTCTTGCACAATAAAGAAGAATAGCTTTTTTCTTACATGCTCCTTGATGCTATGTTGTGGTTTTGCAATGTGGCTTCTTTAAGAAGTGACTAGAAGTTTCTTAAGGGTTCAACAAAGTAAATCCCAGCTGGGCTCACAAGGCCAAATCCCAAACTCCATTGCTGACAAGGCTGGGCCAATCAGCGCCGGTCACAACGCCTTTGGGAATCACACTTTAGAGAGAGAAAAATGCAAACAGATGCATTTTGCCACCAGAGAAGGGAGTGAGAAGATGTAAGAAAGTTTGCAGACACCAAGGACAGTGAAGAGGAGGAGGAGATGCTGAGAGAAGATTCCCTGTGCCCTGTGGAGAATTCCATGCTGGGACAGGNAGGCCCAAGCTGGAGCAGGTTTGCTGGGGGAGTTTGTGACTCTTTGGGGGACTAGGCTTGGGACAGCAGTCTGGGACTGAGAGACTGAAAGACATTCTATGAGTTTATAGAAGTGACCCACACTGGGGCAGTTGGTGAAGAGCCGAGGCCCTGTGGGAGAGGACTCACGTGGACAGGGTCATGGAGGACTGCTTCCCATGGGTGGAACCCCATGTTGGTGCAGGGAAAGAGTGTGAGAAATGACACATACCCCACTCCTGCCAAGAAGGAGAACAACTCATGAGGAACTGACCAAAGACTGAAGCCTCCATTCCCTATTTCCCCCCTTTCCCCCTGTGCCATCCTGGGGAGGAGAAAATTATGAATAGAGTGAAGTCTGCAAAAAAGGGAGGGGCGGGGGGGGGTGTTTTATGAGCTGTTTGTACTTCACATTATCTGACTCTGGTTTAGCTGTGTGTGTAGTGCAGTATAATAAATGGGAGAGTTTTCTGTCCTTTCTTCTGTGTTGAGTCTGTTTTGCCCATGACAATAATTGCAGAATGATCTCTCCCTGTCCTTATCTCAACTCCAAAACCTCTCAACATGTAATTTCTCCCCTGTCCAGCTAAGAGGGGAGTGATAGAGCGACTTTGGTGGGAGTCTGGCCTCCAGCCAGGGTCAAACCACCACATGATGGAACTGAGATATTTAGGTAAAAGCAGGTCTCATCAGTGAACATGCCTTGCTACCATTCATTCAAAGGCATGTTTTCTTCACAAATATTTTATAGTTAAACCGTTCTCTTACCACATGCAGAAATACCGGGCAGTCAGCAAAAGTCATGGTGCTGCTACAGTCAAACACAGAATTTCATCATGTTGAAGCTTTCGATCCATCTGAAGAAGTAGGTATCTTATTTAAATATTCCATACAAAGGGAGAGGTTTTTAAAGAAGATGTGAGTCAGTGGTGTGACTAAGAGTGAAACAAAATTGCTTCCCACACCTCTTTCCTTAGTACATTATGAATAATTTTCTGTGTTTGCTGTATGATGCATGATCTTGTGCTTGGACTATTGACTACAACTAAGAGACACAGGAAGAAAGAGGAGTATGCAAATAAAGATTAATATAAGATAATAAGAAATTAAGAAAGGGGAAAAATCTTCCAAGTCAGAGATAGTTTAGGCTTTAACATAGCATCGAAAGAAATAGAAGAAGTTTTTCAATGTCTTAAAGCACAAAAATAGAAAGAATGATGAATATTTCTGCAATGACAAGAAAATCAGTGGGTTAATCCAACAGGTCTCTTACTATTCATTTAAACTTTATAATATTCCGTTCTTGCCCTGCCACATTACATCTCAGAAAGGAGAGAGATTTTGTTCAAGCCTCAGAAACACTGAATGAATCATAATAGTCCTTTGTGTACTGATGGTGCACAGCTTTTTATCCCATTTGTGGTAGGCCAGTCTGTTACTTTGTCCTGATAATAGTATGCAGTTGGCATTTTAACTCATATACTGAGGCCATAAACTCTCTGACAGAAGGAAATATGTGTAGTGGTATTTTGGAAGACATAAATAAATAAAATAAATGGATAAACACAGCTGGCCCTGAGAAAACCTCTTTAGGTTGACTCAGCTGTGAATACAAGAGTTGGATCAGATGACCTCCAATCCCTTTCATTATATGATTCTGATTTCACAAGCCTTTTATTAGAATTTTTCTGAAAGTCAAATTCTTTCAAAGAGTGAACAACACTGGAAAAGGAAGAAGAATGAAAGCAGTAAAGATAACATTCAGATTTGATAATGAGCAAATTATCTGAACTTAGTATTAAATGTGTCATATTTCATTGCACTTGAGTTCCTCAGGTCTCACAATGACTGTATCAAAGAAATATCAAACATAAGGTGTTGGGGCCCTGGCCACGTGCAAGGGATCCTGACCTTGCCTCAGAGCCTAGGAACAAAGAAACTACAAGGGGAGTGACCGAGAAGATTGAGATTCGCGGGCTTTATGCGTTAACCAATCAGGACTGAGTATTTGTTGCGTAATCGGAAAACTATAACCAATGATAAGATGTTCCCGGAGGCTGGGACCAAAGGGTATATAAAGATGTGTGAGAGGGGAAATAAACGGATTTGAATCTGCACCACGCTGATGTGTACTTTCACCCCGGTCTGCGCCGTAACCGCGGGCTCCCGCAATAAGGAAACAAGTTAAAAATATTTCTCTCTGTTTCTTCTACTGTATCATTGAGTGTATACTTGGAGTGTAGACAGAAGGGCAAAATATGCCATTGTTTTCAATGATGGAAAAGTAAGCAAATCTTCTTAAGGAAACCATGCACTGAAATAACATCCACACCAATATTTCCTCCAGTCACTGATATTCCTTACAGACATATGATGAAGGAAAATATTTCTTCTTTCAGCTGGGATAGAGCTAATTTTCTTCCTAGTAGCTGTTAGACTACCGTGTTTTAGATTTAGTGTTGATATCACATTGACATTTAGTTGCTGCCAAGCTGTCTTTTACACTTAAGTCAAGGGCTTTTCAGCTTCTCCTGCCCTGCCAGTGAGGCATGAGCTTTCTGTAGCAGGTGCATAAAAGCTGGGAAGGGACACAGCTAGGACAGCTGGCTCAAATTGGGCAAAGGAATATTCTATACCATATGACATCATCCTCAGTACATAAGCTGGGTGGAGTTGGCTAGAAAGGGCATTGGTTTAGGCACTAGCTGGATGTCAGTTGGCAGGTGGTGAGCAACTGTGCTGTGCATCACTTTTAAAATATCTTTATATTTATATTATTTATATTTATACTTATGTTTATATTCATATGCATGTTCATATTCATATTCTTAATTATTCCTTTAATGTCCTATTAAACTGGTTTTGCCACAACCCTGGAATTTGGGATTTTTTTTTTTAAAAATCCTGCATCCCACTGGGAGGGGAGAGGAGTGGGTGAATGGCTTTGCAGTTGTTTTAGCTGCCTGTCAGGTTAATCNAGCTGGGTGGAGTTGGCTAGAAAGGGCATTGGTTTAGGCACTAGCTGGATGTCAGTTGGCAGGTGGTGAGCAACTGTGCTGTGCATCACTTTTAAAATATCTTTATATTTATATTATTTATATTTATACTTATGTTTATATTCATATGCATGTTCATATTCATATTCTTAATTATTCCTTTAATGTCCTATTAAACTGGTTTTGCCACAACCCTGGAATTTGGGATTTTTTTTTTTAAAAATCCTGCATCCCACTGGGAGGGGAGAGGAGTGGGTGAATGGCTTTGCAGTTGTTTTAGCTGCCTGTCAGGTTAATCTACGTCTTTCCATTCTCTTTCTCCCTTGGCAGGAACTTCTGCTTTTCCTCTGCCACTGGGTTTTGACAGTGAATTAATCACCGGCTATGATGCAGTCCTCTGCAGGCGGTGGCATGCAGGCTCGGATGGCCTAGTTTCCGCCTAGTGCTTTTACTAGCATTGTTCCACTGGCTTAGTGATTCTAAAAGCCTGAAGCCAGTCAATGGCAGGGCATTGCAGCTCCAGTGGAACCTAAACCTCAGTGCACTTCTGGTTAGAGATGTGATTGCTACTTGGTTAGAGAGCTGTGTTAATTTTAACATCATTGCACCCACAGTTCCTGTTAAGTAATTTCAAGAAACCTGAGCCCATTAGAAAGACAGTTCCTACTCTAAAGTGTGCTTTCAGAAGAAGTTTAGAGTTTTTTTCCCCCCAAGGCCAAACTCCCTCCAATGTGTATCACAGTCTTCTTTCTACCTCCCTGGAGACAAAACAGACATAAAGAGATTTCTTGTTTCTTCCTGTTATTCCACTTTGTCTCTTATAGGATGGAATTTAATGGTTTTGGAATGTTATAGGTTGGAATTTAATGTATTTAATATTGTCTGAGAAGAACTTTTGACTTTAGGTAAGACTCAGTTTTCATCTAGGATAGAGTTAACTTTCACAAGAAGGGAGACACAGCCAGGACAGCTGGCCCAAAATGATAAAAGGGATATTTGACACCATGACATCACACTCCAGATATAAGGAGGGAACTACCCAGGGAGGAGGGATGAATTCTCAAAAGGAACACGGCTTCAGGACATGTGGTTTTGGGGGCGATCCGTTTCCAGGATGACTCTGAGTTGTAAGGCCTGAGGTGTGTGGTTCAGTGATATATTATACTAAATTATACCATTTTCATACATTGTATTATAAAGTCCTATCATCTACTGTCCTTATCCCAACCCATGGGATTGGTCTTTGTTGGTTTTCTTTTCTATCCTTTCATCTCCAGCATTTTAGAGAGAGGCTGTTCTCGGATGAGATAATTGCTTTGTGTATCACCTGCTTTGTAGATTCTGTTATGAGTTATGTTGTTATTTTCCTTTTCCTTTGCTGTCCCAGTAACCTGTACCTGCCCCAGATCATGAGTTTCATCATTTTCTTCTCCTCCCCATCCCACCACGAGCTACCTAAGGATTTATTTGCATGAACAACTTTGAAGTTTTTCTGAGTGCCTTGGATTCCAGATGCTCAGTCATGTGGTGTCCCAACTCTGTATCAGAGGTATTTTTCCTGCCTCATGCTTGATAAAAAATCCTTTACTCCACAAACCAGATGCAGGCTGTTGAATGCACTAATCTCACTGGGATGTGTTTGTGATGTCCAAGAATTAACTGGAAATAGGATCCCCCAAAACCTTAACCGAATGCCTTGCATGGTTTCTTAGCTCCCTCTTCATATGAGGAGGAAAGTTTTTTCCTGTTCTCTTTATCTGTCTTGTTTATATGGACTCTTATCTTGTAAGAGTAAATTTATTTGATTACATTGACACCAAGTGCAAAATCAGACAAACAATGAGACTACTCAGGAACTTGAAGTTAATCTCCCGCATAAGTGTCACTGGGATGTAGGTCTTAAGACTGTAAACAGTTCAAAGCAGGAATGCTCTGTTGATAAGGTGCATGTTTGCCCAAGACAGAGGATTTGATTTAGACTAAGTATTGCTACTCCCAGTCACCACTAACAATGAATCTTATATTCATAATTACATGGAACTCAAAACTGCAGTGGTATTTGGACAAATATAATTTATTTGATAATCAGTTCTGTTGGTATTATTAAGTAAGGGTTTTTTTACAAAGGTCAGGCAGGACACAAACTCATTTAAAATGCCTATTTACATTCACTTCTTTTATTTCCCCAAAGGCATGAACAAATTGCTTACAATTTTAAGCTTCTCATTTTGCCTGAATAATATATAGAGGACTTATGACAGCGTGTTTTATTGCTTCTAGAAGTGATACCAGGATGAAGAGACTTAGTGAAACAACATAGGAAAGGAACAAAAATACAACATGTATATACACGTGTATAAGTAACTTTAAAGTGCATCAACACATTTCTGTTACCAGAACATTCTGCTTTTTCTCATGTCCAGTCCTCAGCACGAGTCTAATGGTCTCTCACTTGCTGTTCTTTTGAAACACATAAAGCTCTATTAATATGAAATACATGTTTTCATTCTTTAGTATCTGGAATGCATCAGCTAATTACTCTCTTTTACTTTAAGCAAATATTTAAGTAAATTGCATTTCACCCCTCTGGAGACCTGCAAGTTGTTTCCTCCTGAAATAGGGAATGCATGAGACTTCTTCCTTCACAGTCATTCTTCTGATGGTTAACATGCATGCATGCAGGAGACCTGTGTTTCTTGCTTTGTTTCATGATTAAATCTGGATATTTCACATCCTTAGTGTCCGTTCTAAGCACTGCACTAATCCATATTTCATAAAATGTTTTTCCTTCCTTTTCATCCGGAAGAGATGTATTTCTCCTTTTGACAAAATATACCCTTATTTCGGAAAAAAATAATTTCTGTATTTTATTGCAATTTTTCATTATCTTACCACTTTTCTCTGTAGCTAAATTTTACTTATGTATATATTTTAATAACGTATATATTTTCCCTTTACATTTCTATATATTAAAGTAAAATTTTATTAAAACTTGTGAAAATGAACAGATGTACAGTGAATGTAAAGCAGTTGTATGAATAAATTTTATCAGTATTTTAAAGACAGGAATATAACATCTTTTCCTTCAGGGCGCCTTGACTCCATCCCCCTTGTACTTCAGAAATCTTTTTCTACATATAAGTATCAAAACAAAGTAACCTCACCAGTGGTCAGAAGGATTTCATGTACTGTTTTCTTACAATGTTTTGATTGCACAAGCTTTATTCATTAATCAGAATATACTGTATCTACCAACTTTCTTTTAAAATTTTCATCAGTCTTAATCAGTATTTTTTTCTGTTCTTTGAGTCACTGTAACAGTCCTTTTCCAAGTTTTTCATTCTTTCATCACATCATTTCTACCATTAACTTTTGTGTTGGCTTTTGTTCCAGCCTTCAGTTTTAACAGTTTGAGAGACACTGTATCATTTTTGCCGTATCTCTGATGGAGTCCCTGACATACATATCAATTTATTGATATAGAACAATAGAGTCTTTCATTTTAAACCAGTGGTGCATTTTATAGTCCACATGTTGTCTCTGTGGAAATGCTACTCCTGCCACTTGTCTTAAGTTTCCATTACAAGTGCACATAAAACTGTTTCCCATGTAAGGTGCTTTGAAGATCAGTGGACTGATTCTTGGACATGTGGATGTGCTGTAGTCTCTAGGCACTGGAAGATGTAAGCACTTACAAAGGGGCTGGGTTAAAATTAGTTAGGAAAAATTAATGAACATTGCACAATTGATAAGACATAGTGATTTCTTGTGCTGCAGTGCTATTTAGGAAACTTGTACATGTTGACTACACAGCTGAGAATGAAATTTAGAATCATAGAATCAGTTGGGTTGGAAGACACCTTTAAGGTCATTGAGGCCAACCACAGCCTAACTCTGCCTAGTCCACCTCTAGATCACGTCCTTCAGCACCTCATCTATTCACCTTTTAAATACCTTCAGGGATGGTGACACCACCGCTTCCCTGGGCAATCCATTCCAATGCCTAAAAACTCTTTTAGTAAAGAAATTTTTCCTGATGTCTAACCTATATCTCCCCTGGTGTCGTTTATAAACATTTCCTCTAGTCCTATCAATTGCTACCTGAGAGAAGAGACTGACCCCCACTTCTCTAGACTCTCCTTGCAGGTATGTAGAGAGTGATAAGGTCTCTCCTCAGCCTCTTTTCTCAAGACTAAAAAGCTCCAACTACTGCTTCTCATAGGACTTGTGCTTCAGACTCTTCACCAGCTTTAACTTCCTTCTCTGGACACTCTGTAGCATCTCAATGTCCTTCTTGTAGTGAGGCCTAAAACTGAACATAGTACTTCAGGTGAGGCCTCACGAGAGCTGAGTATAATGTGAGAATTTTTTTTTTAATGGGAGAATTTTTTTAAAGTACTGTGGAAAAATTATGGAATTATTTTTATTTTTTCAGAGAAAAAATATTAGAGAAATTATTTATTAGACTAGAAATCTTAACTAATTTAAGCACCTAAGTTTCAAAAGAAACTGCAGATGAAAACTTTTCTTTAGTAGAAATTTAGAGTGAAGTAATGTAACTGGAATCTTGCATCATCTTTTGCTATTTTAAACGGAAATTAACTTTTAACAGAAATTATTTAATCTATGCAGGATAATTGGACATCATGTCTTAATCTAAATAACATTGTTGTTTCTTATGGAAATTCACAGTATGTGCTATTCTCAGGCCTGCCAAAGAATTAAGAGTGAATGATAGATTTATAAAGCTATCTATTACTTTTGACAATGAGATAAATAACAACCATTCTAGGAGGAATACAAAGTGCTAAAAAAAGTTCTTATTTGGCCCTAAATGCAGATGAAGAAACAAACATCATTCAACAGCAACATTACAGAGGTATTTTTATCGGGGTGTTAATCTGGTTAACAGTTTGCAGTAGCTGTAGTTGTAATTGAATTTATTCTACAAAATAAAAAAAAACCCCTCAATATAAAGTGTTGAAAAGCAATTGTTTTATATCTAATAGGGTGTCTTCAGGAAAAAAACGTAAACCCAAACCAATCCATATTCTGTCAGAATGCCTTTCCTATCAAGCCTGCAGCCAAATTCCTCCTCAAATATCAATGTTTCTAGACATTCTATTTTCAAAAACTACGCGACTGCTCAAGCCTGCCACACAATGAAAAGCTGCTTGGAATGTCAAAGACCTCTTTTTTCAAATGTTCCTTACATTTTAGTAGCAGCTGTATTAACATATAGAGTTTGTTTATTTTCCTTTTATCTCACAATAATACTGAATTAATTTGGAAAGTTGTAATGAAACAATTTGGTAAAATATGGAAACTTTGTTATTATCAGTGCAGTTAATACTTGTCATTGCTATGGAAGATGAAGTGGTATGAATATGGAGACAGGTTGAATGCTGCTAATAGTATTATTGTACTGTGTAGTAGTATTATTATACATTATACCATGTACAATATATGTACTTACACAGTTCAAATACAGGTGAGTGGGACAATTTCTGTGACCACAAAATGTTCCAGATAAAGGCTGCGGAATTTGGAATCTCAAGAGAAGGTTCAAGTAAACCTTTTGGTCCCATTTCTTCTTGCCTTGAAGACAGAACTATGTATATATTAAAGTTTACAAGAATGAGTGTCCTAAGGTAAACGTTCTGGTGTTGAATGTCATTGTCTGTCTCACAACAGAAAACAGCTAGGTATTTAGAGATATACCAGGTGACAGTAGGAAATACAAGTTATGCAGCTGTAAGTGAAGATGGAAGGCAAGATAAGAATGGGAAAAGTTGGCCAAGGTATCTGCAAGCTAGAACAAACTTTACTGCCAGATTCCCAATGGAAGTGATAAAGGGTAAAAATGAGATAATGCAGAAGGCAGTCATAGCAGAGGCTCAGTAAACAAAAAGCAGGGTAGTTCTCTAAATATTTACTGGAAAGGTAATAAACATTAACAAATGTGTCATTTCAGTGTCCGTAGTAGTGAGGTAGGTGACATCACTGGTAATAAAATGATATTTCAAGCCAGCTAGGAAATAGGATGCAGTGATTAGAACAGAAGTAAATGAAATTTGTAAATGCTAAGACCAGGATCCTGGGTAATAAAACAGATAGAACTACTGCTGCAAGGTATCATCAAGCAATAAATCATAAAATGGTCATCAGATCAAATAATAAAATCATAATTTAAACACAATCATAAAGCAGAGAGGAAACAGTCTAGCAGGTTCCTGGAATGTTTGGAAGACAACTTCCTGACTCAACTGGTGAGGGAGCGGAAAGGGAAGGTGTCCTGCTGGACTTGCTGCCCTCACAGGCAGAGAGGCCTGTGAGGGATGGGAAGGTTGGAGGAAGCCTGGGGCATAGTGATCATGAGATGATGGAATTCTTAGTTCTTGGAGAAGTAAGGAAGGCGGTCAGCATAACAGATTTCCATAGAGCAGACCTTGGACTGTTCAGAAGGCTGCTTGACAATGTTCCATGTGAGACATCCCTTGGGGCCAAAGGAGCCCAGGAGGGCTGGATGCCCTTCAAAAAGGAAATCCTGGCAGCACAACAGGCTGTCTCCAAAAAAAGTGTGTAGTTTCCAGCCGTGCCAGAAAAAGAGACAGCCAGGAAGAAAACCAGCTTGGCTGTGTGGCCAGATCTGGGTGGATACCAGAAAAAAAAGAGGAAAGTCTACGAGCTGTGTAAGAAGGGGCAGGTGTCTTGGGAAGACTACAACGATGAAGTAAGATCATGTAAAGAGAAAGTCAGAAGGGCTGAAGCCCAAATAGAACTCAGACTGACCAGTTTTGTGAAAGATAAAAAAAAAAAACTTTCTACAGATACATGAATAGTAAAAGGAGGGTCAAGGAGAATCTTCAGCTCTTACTGGATGCAGGGGTTGAGGACAAGGCTGAGGTACTTAACTCCATCTTTGCCTCAGTCTTTAATAGTGAGGTAGGATGCTCCCTGGGTATTCAGCCTCATGAGCTGGCTGAAAGTGGTTGAGTCACCATCCCTGGGTGTATTTAACAGATGGGGAGATGAGGTGCTCAGGGATATGGTTTAGGACAGGACAGGTACAGTTGGACTCAATGATCTTAAATGATCTTTTCCAACCTAGGCATTCTGTGATTCTGTGATTTTGTAATATATTCAATTTCAGAAAGAAAAAAAAGGGTAATGTTTTTGCAATAGAATTGGATAGTGGTTAGTTTAAAAGAAAGCCACAAAAACACACTGCCTGTGTTAACCATCAATAAGACTGTGTATAGTTTTAGATCTTTTTATTCTCTGGTAAAAATATGAGTAGAACTGCTTTGAATAATAATATGGCCCGATATTTTGATTAACAATGGAGTTTTAAGAAAAAGGTCATAGAAAACAAGAGGCTTGAGCAAATGAGGCTGATTTGGAATAAATGAAAATTGCCATTAAGTAAATTTGGGTAATATGTAAACAGGTTTTATTATTTTAAGATTGAATGGCAAACTGTGAACCATGAATGGGATGGAGCTCAAAGGTTTACAGCACTGAGAAAAAATATCTCTCAAAAAATGAGGCTTTGCAGTGCTAGCAAGGGGGAACAATTCCAGGAAAAATGCCAACTAACTGCATTTCTCACAAGTTCAAAATCAGTTTGCATAAATGTAGCCGGAAAAGATCAGAAACAAAACCTGTATTTAAGGAGTTACTCTAATATGGTAACACAGAGTCTTATCTCTTATGGCTATGGACATTCACAACCTTCTTCTCTCCTACTTGGCTTGGTATTTTTCGAAAGTTAATTTAATTTAGCAACTTAATTTAGCTTCAGATGTACTGCTTCTCACACCTAAAGTAGTTTATCCAGAACGAGATTGCACTTCTTACACTCTAGCAGTCAGGGATTCTTGAAATTTCTGATAGACAGTACCATCCAAGCATAATTTTCTTCCACAGAAATCCCACAGGAAATAGCTAGAGGTTTGACATCTGAAAACCAGACTGATCCTAAGAGCTGCAGAGTCCTTTGGAAATCCATACTGGTCAGAGTCACTCTGGGGAAGTCGAAGGGCCTGTTTTCTGCTTGCTGTTCCACAACCAGTCTAGCTCTCTCAAGAGCTGTGTTACTGCTCTTTTGCCATAGGACACTGGAACAGCTCTCTGAATCACACACACAACCAACCACCAAATAACCCACCACTACCAAAAGTAGCTTTTCCTAGAGATACTATAAATATCTCCACCCTCAAAAAAATCAAAAGGGAACAAGCGTGAGGCAGGTGGTGTCCATACTAACTCTGCAATGCAGTTAATAGACGCTTTAAAATAAAAAATGGGTTTCCTGTCTGAAGGAAAGAAGCACATATATTTGTTGTTTCACAGTCTGCTACCTTCTATATTGTGCATACAAACTTTGCAGATTGTCTTTTTGAAGATAAAAAACCCTCAGTTCTTTCAATTCTATATAAGAAACCAACTCTGAAGGATAAAATCAGTTTGGGTGTTTTTCCTCAACTGTGTATGACATAAATGCTCATTCCTTTCAAGGAGGTGCTAGGTCAGAGAAAAATACATCTCTCCCCACTGCTATATTTATCCTTTCAAAGCAGAGAAACTTCTAGGGTCCCAGGGCTTGGCTGTTAAAGGGAGGGAGTGAGATGTCCGAGGTTCAGATAGAGACACTTGCCCAGATATCTGGTAAAAGAGGAAAGTTGCAGAAGGTCTGAGAGTTTCCTTTCAAGCATAGTCTTCTGCAGGCAGCAGATGGCCAGCCTTGGCTGACATTCCTCCTAGGCGCCAAAGAAGGCTCTCAGGGTCTACTGCAATTTGGGAAGACATTGAGCTGACTGAAGGATAAACCTGGAAGCAAAGAATCATCCTATGAAGAATTCTACATTAAATCACTGAACTCCCCCATAATCCAGCAAGGAAATTACTGGCACTGAGGAGTCATTATGGTTAAGTATCATGCTCAGCAACAGACAGTATTCTGCACAAGGAATCAATTCCAAAGAACTTAGGTGTAAAATATCACATGTAAAATATGCTTCTTAATTTATTATAATTAATTTTCATGAAACATTTCTGTAAGAAAGTGAAACTTCAGGATTTTTGCTTGATTTAGACTAAAAGAAATTTGGCCTTGGTATTTATATCTAAAATATACAGTTAAGTAAAAACTGTGTATTTGGAGAGATGATTTAAAAGACAAAGAGGTGTTCAGGAGATCTAGACTCATTCATTATTTTGATACTGTGTAAACTTAGAAAAATTATTTAAGCTATGTGCTCAGCAGTTCCAAGACAGCAAAATACTTCTGATCCGTTATGTTCAACTGAAATTGTTGCCTGCAGAATCCCTCCATACAGGGTTAGAAATGTAATGTGTGTGGCTTTTGCCTTACTTATTAAACTGTCTTTCTCTCAACCCATGAGTTTTCTCATTTTCACTCCTTTGATTCTCTCCTCCGTCCGACCTCAGGGGCAGCGAGTGGCTGCATGGTGCTTAGTGGCTGTCCAAGATTAAAACCACGACACAGCCTTTCCCTTATCCTCTAAGTGTGTCACCTTGTCACAGAAGGAGATCAAGTTAGTCAAGCAGGACCTGCCTTTCATAAACTCATGCTGACTGGGCCTGATCACCTGCTTGTCCTGTGCTTTCTGTGTGATGGCACCCAACATGATCTGCTCCATAACCTTCCCAAGGCACCAAGGTCAAGCTGACAGACTTGTATAAAGTATACTGTAAAGTATATTTTAAAATACATAAAATATATTTTAAGTTATATTTTTTCATTGTGCTACTTTTATCAGAAAATATAGAAAAAGTACACCAGGAAAAATTAAAGAAGTTTAATTTTTGCTTCCAGAGCGACACTCTATTTTATATAGATGCAGACAGGCAGAATTGAACATTTGCAATTTTCACTTAAGCTGGTTAAAGTAAATATTCTTTTTGGAAGCAATGTGTTACAAACATCTTTGAAATACTCAGCATTTTAAAAGCTATTTGATTTTTAGTACAGTTTCATCCACTGAGGGAAGCTCAGGGTCTTAGTGGTATAGTAAATTATTTGCCAGTTGAGAGAAAGCCAGATGTTAGGAAAGCTTTGCTGTTGAAGCTTTTAAGCAATATTTTAGTATGTACCAGAATTAGCAATTAGTATTCAGTAAGCCACTCTTCAAACACCAGTGGTATAAGCGTATATACTCTAAAAATTATTCATGCACAAGAGAGAGGTGGAAAAACATCAACTAATCCCAAGTGCTGTGAAAAAGAAACTTAGTTACTTAGACTTTAATTTGCACTTAGCAGTCATTTAATGAATGTGGCCTCAAAGCCTAATCCGTCAAATTGTAACTAGCATTATCACTGGTTTAAAAACAGTGTATTAGCAAACAGGTTTGGAAAAACACTACAGAACAGCACCAGGGAACTGTGGCACTATGAGTTCCAGGACTGTGAGTCCATCAGGTCTGGTCACCTTGGGAAACGCAATTCTGTGGAAAAGACTGTGGTCTAACCATGTAAGTGAGCTGGGGGTTGCTCTAACTCTTTGGGTTCTGAGAGCTGCAAGATGACATACTGAGTTATCACAGATAAGTTTAGGACACTTCAGTTAACTGCCTGTTGAAGTTTATAGAATAATTTTGTAGATTACCTGTTAGTAGTTTGAAATATTTTGACAGTTTTTAATTAGCCCTTAGTGAATTTATAATACTGAAATACTGAGCACTGGGGTCACTAATACTTTAAACAGTAACTGAAATTATAGCATGAAATCATACAACACGGACAAAAAAAGTCAAATTTTGCAGAGGAAAATGGGGTTTTTTGAGTCAATTAGAATAACTGGAAAAGTCATTTAAGAGAAGCATTCCAGAGAAATCTGTACTTGTCAGAACAATAGGTAACCATGATGAAGTAAACTGAGGCTTAGGACAGAGTTGCTCAAGCAGAAAACAGGAAAACACTGCAAACTGAAATCCACAAAATAAGGATGGAGAAGATAAAACAGGCAGAAGAGTGGCATGGAAGAACCTGAGCAAAACAGCAGAACAAACAAGAATTATTCCCATCATCATTCACATGAGATATTAGTCACACAAATCCCACACTCAGATGGATTGTAGAAACTGAGCAGATATTGGAAGTCAGGATAGTCTCTTTGGACCCATTCATATAATGTCTAAACATGCTGCGAGAATATGCTAAAAGAGATTAATGCAATGCTTTGTTAAGAAATAAGACAAATGAAATGGTGGCAAGTTGTGAAAATGAGAAAAATAAAATTGGTAAAGATTAAACAGAAGATGAAACCTAGGGCAATTTCTTTTCTCTGTATTAATGCTCATGGGACAATGCTCATGTGGTGCTGCTCTACTCACTGGCTGCGGGAGCAAAGACCATGCATTCACCTGGAGCCCCACATACCTTCAAGGTGCTGAAAGAGGTAAGTATAAGCCATGATTCAATGAAGCCCTAAATAATTCCAGGGATGAATGGCCCCTGAGCTTCTGATTCACTGACTAGGATCCATACTGAAATCTTCTCTTCAAGATTCCTTTTTTATCTCTAGATAGGAAAATCAGGAAGATCAGCAAAATGGAAAGGAGAATGATGTCATAACCCATCTTCCCCTTCCACATGCACTTAAACGAATACCCAGTTTGAAGTCCGAGTTTGAAGAATGTAACAATGTAGACATCAGACTAACTTTTAAGGCTGCCTTTAGCCCTGCTTCCTGCCCCACTGAATACCTACTTAGTGTGACGGTTTCAGTACCTGGTTTTGCCACCAGCTTTGTTACTTCACACTGCTGTACCATGTGGTGCTGCAGCCACAGCATTCTCATGAGCTCATCAGTCTGAAAAATATTGTGTAGACTTACTGTATACAGCCCAGAGAGTTTGACCTACATACTCTCCCTTCTAGAGGCTTCATCTAACTATTCTGGTATCTAAAAATAGGCTTTTGTACACTGGTCAGATTTTTTTCCCCTTCTACAGTTGATTTTTTTTGTTCTTTCAGGTTCTCTCAGCTCCACAGGTCAATCAAACTGAGCAGCATACTGAAAACCACACCTCAGTATAATGCCTCTTTGAATATCACTGGTCATTTGGTCAAACACTTTAAAAGAACAGCTGTGTGAGAATTTATCCAGAAATATTTTTTTTAGTCAAAACCAGATCTTTTTCTTGCTTAAAAGTACAGCTACAGTGTCTGCATGTGTTTTAAAGTCTGAAAACCTGCCATTCTTCTGTCCTTGCTCTAAAACCACTTTGTTGATGGCACATAGTTCTGAGAACAAAGACTTGCTTGAACCACTCAAGTGGTATGTCATGTCCCAGTAAACCACAAGAAGGAATTCCACACACTGCAGGCTGGATATGAAAGGATAAAAGGAACAAGAGTTCTTCTTAGTCTGTTATGTATGACAATGAAGGTGTTAAGACAAAATTATTTAGCTTTACCAAAAAAAAAAAGAAAATAAGTAATCACAGGACACATTTCTCAATGTGTTTCTACAGAACACCAGAAGTTGAGATGGCATCATAAGTATCATAACATCACTTCAAATATTGTTTTATCAGAAACCAGTGAACAATCACCAAAGGTTAGATATTTTTCTAAGAACAAGATGAACAGATTTTCTTGCATACATATGCCCTTGACATCATTTGAAGAGTAAACTAGGGTATATGGTACTATGAAATAGGTGAATAATACTCTATATTTCACTTCAGCATTTTCAACCTTATTTCATGTTTTATAATTTCTGTTACAGAAGTAATCTTGATAACTTCCTGCTTACTTCAGCGGGTTGAGCATTTTTATGAATTAAGTAAAATATTATAGTTTTAGCCATAGGTGAACCTCCACCTTCACATCAAAATGCATACTGTCTTGAAAATCCATTATGTAAGAACTGTCTTGTTAAGGAAAACTCCCATGACAGGATGAGTTACCTAATGAAAAATGGATGATGGTTTAACATCCCTAAGCAGACTTGTTTGCTTGAAGGTGATTATTCAGCAAATACTTCCCAATCACATATGCAATTTATGAATACCTAATCCTTTTTTTGTGATGATTACATTCTGGGTTTACATTAATCACCAACATTTCTCTGAACACTGGACGTTTTTGAAACTTCTGCCTTTTTTAATGTTAAAAAATTAGAAAAGTAGGAAAAAATAATAGTATATTTGATAGCTTAAAAATATTGGTTGTCAAAGTTCTCTGCTGATCTAAAACATGAGAGAGGGTCTTAGAGCAATACAGAGCATGGCACAGCTAATACTCTGACAAGGTAAAGGCACTGCAGTCCCCAAGCAGCTAACACAGTCAAACCAATGACGTTATTATCTAGAGCATAGTAAAGAATCCAAGAGGAAATCTGCCTTCTTTTATTTATGACTGAAATGGTAATAGTATACAGAGATTGTTTAGTTTCAGTGGATTTATTTTGTGAATAATATAGACAAGGTCCTTGGAAGGTTTCTGAAAGGCTTATATTTGAGCCCCCTTTTTTTGTTTT
>VXBZ01006141.1:241703-277550 GCA_013399135.1 Heliornis fulica
AAGGGAAAGGGAAAGGGAAAGGGAAAGGGAAAGGGAAAGGGAAAGGGAAAGGGAAAGGGAAAGGGGAGGGAAATTAATCTTCAATTAAACATGTCTGTGAGTCTAGAAACAAAGTATGGGTACTAAATGACCAGAATTTCAATCTATTGTTGATGAAATTGATTTTTAAAAAACATTGTTCACAAATTTTATCTTTAACCATTTCTCTTTGATAGTAAAAAACTAATTTCAATGTGCAACCACAAGACTTTCTGGCATTGAGTAAAAAATATATAAATCTACTAAAATAAATGTATTCTTTATAGAAAAGTCTATAGACCAAATAGACACTGCCTATAGTTTCAAATATTCCTGAAATCTGAAAGCATATCTGAAAGCAAGAGTGTTTTCCTCTGTCTACAAAATTAATTCGGAATCTCAGACTGTTATTGAAAAATGGATGATGGTTTGTATTTTTTCTTTCAATGGATGAAAAAATTAGCTCATTTCCAAACATACGATGCTCTAAAAAATACAGAAAGGAAAACAAAAAAGTATTACGTGCTTTAGCATCTTTTGCCAGATAGAATCCTTCATATTATATCATATCATCATAAAGGTACCCTTCAGCTCAGTGACTTCTTTAAAACCTACTTAACAATTGTTTTTATTAATCAGTCTGGCTATTGCATTGATATTCTAATATTCATTGAAATTCACTAAAGTTTAATCATTTGACAGAGATAGAGACAGAAATTCAGGTTAAATTTAAGTTGTCATTCAAACACATAATCAGTGCTGAGCAGAAGTTCATTTTGAGAATGATCTTAATATTGTTGAAAGATTCTGTCCTGAACTGGATGTTTAGAAGAGTAAATAACCTGCTACTCCTCATCAGTTCTTCATAATAAAGTGTCTATCTTTTCTCCTTTTTTTTTTGAGAAGCCGTATCTTTTGCAGTTGTACCATATTTGATGATTGGATTATCAGCAATATTTGAGCTCTGTTCCTAAAGGTGGAAAGATTATATGCAAGATAATCAGATGCCAAACACCTGCAACTATTTCTAATTTAATTTAAGAATTCTTTTTAATCTGTTTCACAGTTTAAAAACAACCTCAAACTATCCCACACCAAAGCGTAAAATATATTACTATGTGTAAATGAGTCCTTTTAGAATGCCTGATGTACAACCTGTCTTGAAGATAATTGATTTAAAATATAGGCTGTTTTCTTTAAATTCTTCTGATATTTAATACATTGTTCTGATTCATGCAGTGTACTACAATTTGAAATCAAGACAGGTAGAAAGATAATTACTGATCAACTTTATAAATTATAATTTTTAGGAAAGTAATAAATAAATAGTGAAGTACTAGTGATACATACAAAATTAAATTCTCCAGTGTCACACTCTGGTTTTCTAAAACAATTTTAAAAGTAACAAACTAAATTTGTATCAATACCACAGGGTGAAAGAAAAAGGAATTAATAATTATTTGAAAATAAAAAAGAAGTTTGACTTTTTAAATGATATCTTCTTGAAAGTATATTTCTTTCCAAGGTTCTTCCAGCAATTTGTATCACACAGAGACCAAGAGAGTACATACAGCCTGTGAGTGGGTTTGTCAGGATGCCATCATTCCACAGCCATTCTTTCATTCCTATGCTTGGGATCCTAGACAAAAGCAAATAGGAAAAATACTAAATAGCATGAATGTCTTGGTACAACAGTATGAAAATAATCATTTTAATCAATTTTTTTTTTTAGTTAGAGGAAACAGAGGTTTTTGCCTTCTGAATGGCTTCTTATCACAATTTTATATGAGCAAGATGTAGTAATTATGTCTTTTTACAGCCAACCATTGAAGTTAGGTGAGAATTTAGCCTCAAAATTACTTATGCTTCCAACTTCTGCCTTCCAAACAGCTTGCAGAGCTTGTGATGCTGCTAGACATTCCTCTTTTGAGCAGCTCCGAGGCAAAGGTTATATCTGCCACATCAAACTTGCTGTCATCTCTGGAGACCTCAGCAGTTTAGGTTTTTCATGTATTTATTTTTCCTGGCTCTGCTATTGCTGATCTCCATGCCTATCTGTGTCTGCAGTGCCGCGGCTGTACCCCGGGGTTCAGCCAGCTTTATACTGCTGAACCTCTGCCTGCCTTCTTTCTGAGGACAAATGTATTACGAATGCTTAAAACTTGTCTTGCCTCCAGTTTCTATTTCATATTCCTTTTCTGCAGCACTTGAGCAAAGAATGTGAGAACCTATTTCAGTATATCTGTTTGGGAAAAACAGGCTAGTTCTTCTCCATTGTCATCGTTCTAGCTACCAATGTCAACATATTTATCAATCAATTAATTCTGCTGCCCATACTGATCCAACAAAGAACAGATGTACTGCGAGAAGTTTGGTCCAAGTGAACAAAGAAAGGATAAATTCTATCTAGAAACTCTATATTATATTCAAAAGGCTTAAAATTCCTTTTATTTTACTGAAAATGGGACATACATATGCATGAATAAATGCATGCTTTCAAAGAATCACAACTGCTTGTAGTTTACATTGGATGTTCCTCTACTTGGCTAAGATCCTGAAGTAAGTAGCAAGCTCTCTGGGAGAGAATTAACTGACGGATGTTGCCTTTATTCACAGGCACAAAAAATTAATTCAAAGCTATACATGTTCCAACTTCAACTCAGAGAGGATGATTTTCAATCAATTTGCTGACTGCTCTGTACTAAACCCATTTCTATAGCTGAGATTTTTTTGCTTTCTAAAAAGTACATGGTGAAAGTTAACACTATCAAATGAGGTGTTTAATATATGGCAAAAGGGCAAATGTGACTGTGTTCACTCTCAAATTCCTGTTTCATATTAGGTCTATTTCCAGCCATATATCTAAGACTGTTTTTTCCTTTATTTTTCATTTAATTGCTGAGTTGAGATTACTGAGAGTGAATACAGCAACTCCACCCTTAAATACATCATTCATAAAATATTATGAACACAAACAGATTTTACCCTATAAGAACAGGGGAATGGCATCAATTTCTCTATGGGCTTCCCCAATTTCTTTGCTCATGGTTATAGGTTTAAGAGACAGGAGCAAATTAAAAAGTTCAGAAGCTCATACCAGAAACAATATTCAAAACTATCATAATTGTGGTGGTTTGACAATGAATTTTTTACTACGAGAAAGGGAAAGACAATGACACTGTGGAAGAAGCATATTTTCTGTGGGTTTTTTTTAAGTATGTAGCATTAACAGGGAAGGAAAATAATATGACTGTAGACAGACAAAACTTGGTAGATTTAACCAAAATCAATTTCAGAATGGAGAAAGCTACTGTTATTTTGGTAAGGAAATGGCAGTTTGGGAAATGAGTGTGTGTGCTTGTCAGGATCATTATGTACTTGTGTACCTTGAAGTAATGGCTGATGTAACTGTGGAGTCCATGATTTCTTCAGTTCAGTGACCTGAAGAGCTCCTGTGTTTCCAGGAGAGAGGATGACTAGGCAGTGCAACATGAAAGTGTGACTGGGCTGTTTCTGGTGTTTAATATTTAATCTGGTGGACAAGAAACCTGGACAAGGAAACCTCATTTAATAAAGGTATGATAGTCCATGAAATTAAAGTATATAATAGCCCAGAAAATGTTCCAGAAAACACCCCCACACACACACACCCCCACACACACCCTTATTAGCTGACTTAGATTCTGGACCTATGCATTTCATGTCTTGCATGCAGATATGGCTATTGATTCTTTATATGTTCCTGAGGTGGAAGCTGAAGTTAGTAGAAGTACAGAAAGTGAGTATAACATCAAAATCTTAAACCTGTTTATACAATCATTCTTCTAAATGCTAACTTGGTTCTCAGAAGGGGAATTTCTTCAGTCTGCTTGATACAGGAGGCTGCTCTTTTCAAAGGTCAAGTACCTCTTCCTTTTCAGGCTGGAGTGCCCCAGCATTGCTTTGGTGTTCTTCATTCTCTCAGAAGAAGCCCTTATGAAAACCTCCAGATGCTAAATTTTTTCATAGACAACAGCAGCAAAAAACCTGCATTCTTTTCCTTAAAAAGCATATCTAATTCTCAAACTCTGGATCCTGAAGTGACTGTTGCCTTTGAGGATATGTACAAGCTCTACAGCACCTGGTCTCAGGAATGCCAACAGCACTGTGCCTTCTGCGTTTGTTAGTTTTAGAGAGAATACTTTATACACTCAGTGTCTTTTCATTAAAGAGTCTCTGCTATACCCTTTGCCTGTAGTAGGTAGTACAAAAATTGCCTGATAAAAATGTGAACAATGCTCATCCAACAACCCCTCTTTAGTGGAACTTTAAACATAGTATTACTGTCTTAATGACATCGTTCAAAGCACAGAACTGATTGGTTTGCAGAACTATTCTCAGTGTTCAGAGTATCTTCTCCTGCTGTGCTTTTTTCACTTTCCCTTCTCTCCTCATAGGACTCAGCCAGACACATTTGTTTCCAGTGTTCTTGTCAATACTGTCAGTGTTACATACATGTAACATATTCTTCAGAAAATAAGGCTCCTTTATTTTCCTCATGGGTCTCTCTCAATACCTCTGGGACAATTGCCACTTAAACACATTAAAGTGAATTCATCTATTTCCTATAAGGATAAAGTGCTGCAGTGTGAGTTTGTGCATTGCTACTGTCTCATCTCTGCCACTGTTCCCTTCTCCGAAAAAACTAGCATTGTGTTATTACCTTATACATACATTTCACAGAGATCAATTCTTATGGTTGCTCTTCTGATCCTGTTTTAATGTGAACTCTGTACAAACAAAGTTTTTTCCTCAGAATATAGGAGATTCTGGCAAGTAATTTCAGGAATACAGAACCACAAAAATAGTTCTGATATTATATATATGCAAGTATATTATTATTCCTGTGTTTCCCATCTGAACACAATGTCGTTCTTTTATATTACATTTGAAGCAGCGTCTAAGCATAATCTAATGGTTGTAAAATGTCACTATTATAATACTATACATGATCCTCATCATCTCAATACCACAAATAAATATTCACTTTCTTCCTGATTATTTTTCCCCTTCACTGTGTAAATTGCTGGTAGAGAGTTCTTTCGTTATTCTGGAATTAACAGGTCTCTTGTTCTTTGTCACTCAGTCTTTTACCCCAGGAAATAACTGGTGTCTTCCAATCGTCTGAAGGTTAAGTTACAAAAAAGACAGTATTTTCTAGCCTTTATTTCTAACATATTTCAAAATTTCCAATAAGCCTTGCAAGAGAGTTCAAAAGAGAAAGTTTTCTGCTTTTCTTTAAGACCTGAAGAAATATTTTTCCTTCTTCTCTGCTAATGTGTTTAGACACTTAATACTTCTATGGCTTCCTTTGATTTCAGAAATAGGATTTGCTTCAACTGTAGACTGTAGAATATGAATCTTTTCATACAGAGTCTTTTTCACGATCTGCTGATCTAAATAAAATTTTCTGCCTCTAGAAAGTTCTTTTAAGGAGTGATAAATTTATCCTTATTAATTACCACTAGTAAAATATGCAATTTCTCATTCAAAATCTTATTTTAGAATATGCCTATTTTGAATAAATTACAGAGTAAAATTCTTATACAAAAAATTTTACTTTTTCTACTAGATTATGGCAAGTAAAAAAAAGTCTCTATATTATAAATGTAAATTCTTCTCACAAGCATATTGTTAAGGTACATCCAGAAAAAATGAGTAGAACAGGGAAGTTGGAACAAGGCACTGGGAATAAGAGCTGGAGACCTCTACATTGCCATAAGAAGGGTAGCAAAGCACATGGCATTTAATCTTAAAAGGTAAACTAAGTGTTTTCCTGGGGTTCACTAGACTATCTTATTGTTTAAAATGTTTGTAAATTCAAAGTGTAGTGGCAAAACATGTAAAGAAACTGCAATAAAAGCCTTCTGCTTGAGGACATGGTCTAGAGGTGGTCTAGGCAGGGTTAGGCTGTGGTTGGACTCCAAGATCTTAAAGGTCTCTTCCAACCCAGGTGATTCTATGATTATATGATTAAATGCTTATTTTATACAAGATAAATTACAGTAATTATAATGATGGTAGTATAGGGAATCATAAAGGCTACAATTAAAAAAAACCTACAAAACTTTGAATGTTGTTGTTATATGTGTGATATGCCATCAGCAATACAACATGTGTCTAAAGTAAATGAGCCAAAGGGGAAAATAATTCTTACAGCAAAAGACAATCAGGACAAAAAGTTTTGACTAGACTAAAATGAGCTGAGCAAAAACTGATCTAATGACAACAGCATAAAAATGATTGTATGAACACTGGAGCATGAAAGCCAGTGCAAGTTTTTCAATGTTATGGAGCTGCTATTTTTGCCCAAATCTATAAAGAGATAATATAATGAATATTGATTAGTAAAACAAATGTTTCTGCTATCTCTGCACTCATGGCAAACAGCAACAGTCTTTTTCTGCTGAGTTTTCTTCAGCAAGTTTGAATAGTAGAAATAGTTTGAGAAAGTGCAAGAGAGATACCCAAGCGAAATGGAGGTACATATAACAATAACATAACTCATATCATATCGTATCATATCATACTTATGTTATATGTATTCAACCATGGCCTGCACAGGATCTCAGTGTAATAGCTTTTTTTCAGAAAGAGATCATAAGTGCCCAATTTTTGCAATAATAGTTCAAGATTCTGGAGGGAACCCTGAAAGTTAGAAAACAGGCACATTACATTCAATAATTATACTGTAAGAAACTGCAGGTAGAATTCCTTCACCTAAGGCATAACAACATAGAAACAGATGCCAGGATTACTGAGATATAAAACCAGTAATAATGTACATCTTGCCCCTGCCTCCAGGAAGTAACCTTGGTAGAAGAGGATTATGTCAGCAGAATAATTAGGCAAACTAGGTCCTTGGGCCCTGCTGAGATGCACCCACAAGTGCGGAGGGAGCTGGCTGGTGTCATTGCAAGACCACTGTCATTCATCTTTGCTCTGTCATGGTGACTAGGAGAAGTACCTGAAGACTGGAGGAAAGCAAATGTCACCCTTATTTTCAAGAAGAACAAAAGGGAGGACATGGGGAACTACAGGCTACTCAGCTTCACCTCAATCCCTTGAAAGGTGATGGAGCAGCAGTGGAAACCTTTTCCAGGCACATTAAGGATGGCAAAAACAATAGTAGTATGGACAGCTTCACTAACAGGAGTCATGCTTGACAAATGTGATAGATTTCTCTGATGAAATAGAGCTTTATGAATGTCAGAACTTAATTTCTCTTTTGCAATACCTTTGGTTTTCAACAGAAAACACAGATGTTCCACTTCCCCACTTGAAAGTTTACAGAACAAAAACATTTAAAACATGCATGTTAGAAATATGGGAAAAATTATGGAAACTTCCATCTGGAATTGTTATGCCTGTGGAAAGAGCCTAAAAGAAGAAGAATCAGAAGTCTTAGAGCCTCCAGAAGGATTCCATCCTGTGGCTGAGTCCTGAAGCATCAAAACTAGCATGGTCTATGCAGGCAAAAAGGCAAAAAGATGGAACAGATCAGTACTGTAAAAGTCAATATTTATTAATATTTTCCATAAAATTAGGATAGATCTACCTTACTTTAGACTTATGGCAACACAGACAAGATTAATTGGTAGATATGACAAATGTTTATCAAACACAAATGGTTACTGTAACCCTGATGAGTAAGACTCGACCTTTGCCATCATTAGTTCTTCTGCAACATATGTTAATAGGTTCTACTGTAATAGTGGTTTTCATTTATTTCTGTTGTTGTGTAAAATAGTTATTAATTTGTATTGCACATAGCATCACATAAAAGTGACAACGTATTTTTTTTATCCTGATAAAACAGATACAATACTTTTTTCTCCTATACAAGTAAGCAAATCAGAATGAGACTCAGCTTCAGAAATACTTTTTCAAAGAAAGCTTTTTCTCACACACACAAACAACAACAACAAAAAGCAGTCTGCAGTTCTGTTCAGCTGTTACACAAATATCATATCATAAAAGCCAATGCACATGCCAGTGACTGCTTTGACAAGAAGTGCTGGTATAAGGATGTGGACAACAAAATTACTGACCATAGTCTTTTTAAGTCACTCAGCATGAGCTGTGAAGAAGATGCTACATCTTCTGGCCTTACTCTAATGAACCTCTGGTTAGCTCATAAGACAATATATTGTAACCTGGTGCAGCCTAGGAAAAAAATAACATTTTTTATGGCATAACACATACCCCCAACCTCTAGTTACACACTGCTATATAACTAAAACCTACTTTTCCAGCAATCATATACCTGTGTAACTCTACCTGTCCTAATATTAATTTTGGACACACTTTGGAGTTAATGGGTGTGTAAGTAATTACAATGAGTAAGAAGGTATTGAAGAAGACAGCCCCTGGATGCAGAAGAACAAAAATGCCAAGCAGCTCTATTATGTAAAGGCTTAGCTATTCATGTAACTTCATTGTATTTCTTCATTCAGCCTACATAATTTTCATCACTGCAGGTTTCTGTAAAAAACATTTTGATGCTTCTTTATATTCCAGTTTAACAGTCAAGAGCCATTGACATCTGCAGATGTGTAGATATTAGCAGAATCATGCTGAATATGATAAGATGCTCTGATTAAAAAAATACATTTAGGTATAAATTATATTATTTTGAATACAAATAATAGTTTGACTTAAAGACAGCACTTTACTGAAGGTTAGATTTGGGGTTTTTGCACAGTGCTTTTCTCACTACATCAGGAATTTATTACAGCAGTTACATATATTTATATATATTTCTGGAAAATGTTCTTTCAGTTATGAACATACTGTGCATATGAAGGTCATGAATTTGCATGTCTTATTCAAATGGCCAACTTTCTTTACTGTGTGATACATGTTAATTTCACTGAGCCTGCCTGAGGGTGCATAAGAAGTGCATCTTCATGTCATTGTAGAAGAGAACACAGAGAAGTTTGCTGAAGTATTTCACTTAAGGGAGTAAGCCAACTGGTACAGAAGTTAGACTTCTACCAGTCCCAGACAAGTGGTACAGAAGATCTTGTTTCCACACCTTACAGCTAGCAACTTCTATAACACGCTGGCTGCATGCACACAACACAACTTTGAGATCACTGTCTCTGAGACATCACCATCAACATTCTTCTTTATTCTCCTAGTCCAAACTGCCAAAAATAAGGGACGGCTCCAATGCAGCCCATCAGGTTAATATTTTTCATGGCAAGAGGTTCCATATTATATGACCTGATAAAAGAAGTAAATGCTCTTGCAATAGAGTTCCAAGCAACTCTTTTTTCCCCCCAAGCCTGCTAAACTGTTTTTACTGTTAAGACACTAACTGGCTTTTTATCTTCAACCTCCAGGCAAAACAATAAATTCAAGTTTTTAACTGTATCCTTCTCAATGAATTCGAAAGGACTGTACTGCCTCTTACGAGGGAATCAAGTGCTTCATCCAAAGATAAACTGCATTTCAGCACTGATTAACACCCCTTTCTTAGCAGTACCATGTCCATCAGAACAGACACAAAGTCTCACAGACATATTTGTGGGAGACATGGGATGATTGAACCTTTGCTTTTTTCAGGCAGTTGCTAGGGAAGACTTCCAACAAATATTTCTCTGATTTTTTTTAAAGGAAAAAAACGAACGGCAAAACAAATTTGTTCCAAGTTCTGTCATAACAGTCTATAATATCTAGTGTACTGTGGATATTGGGAAATGATGGAGACCAATGGCTACGTGAACTCTCTTCCTCTGCTTCAACTACATAATTTGCTCTGCTACAGGGAGATTGTTTTGGCATGTGCACTATCCATGGTGCAAACACACATGTTCTCAGGGAATAAGCCAAATAAGAAAAGACATACACACATGTGGAGGTTTGACCTTGTCTGGTGGCGGGACCCCCACCAAAGCTGCTCTATCACTCCCCTTTTAGCTGGACAGGGGAGAAAATACATGTTGAGAGGCTTTGGAGTCGAGATAAGGACAGGGAGAGATCATTCTGCAATTAGCATCATGGGCAACACAGACTCAACACAGAAGAAAGGCAACAAAACTCTCTCATTTATTTATAACACCACTCCCCACCCTCCCTTCTTTGCAGACTTCACTCTATTCATGATTTTCTCCTCTCCGGGATGGCACAGGGGAAAAGGGGGGAAATAGGGAATGGAGGCTTCAGTCTTTGGTCAGTTCCTCATGAGTTGTTCTCCTTCTTGGCAGGAGTAGGGTATGTGTCTGGAGACACTGAATGTGGGTTTCACCTTCAACTTGGAGGATAAATGCAATAAACTGTAAATCAAAGATCTCTATCCTTCAAAAGGGTGCAGAATTTCCTCCATGACATCTGACATGGCTGCTGACATGTTCTGGCTGTGGAAAATACTCTGGAGAAAATGGAGTTATCTACAATTCCTGTGATTCTGTGATTCTGTAATCCCAATACCAGGCAAAAGCACCAGGAAGCCATGGATTCACAAGGATCTCTTGACAAAAATCAGCTATAAATGTAAAGCAGGAGGTGGATGCAGCTACATTGACTTGGGAGGATTATAAAGATGCTGTTGAAGGTTGCATGGTTGAGTTTAGGAAAACCACTGTACCCCAGAGTCTGATATAGGGGTCAATATAGTTTACTATCTTAATTCAAATTCCCAGGTGTAGTTGTTTGTATACAAGATGGCTATGTTGATCTCAGAGGGGACAATTCAGAATAACCCTCATCACCAGTACTTGATGGTGGGGTAATAGCCTGGAAAGCAGCATTCAAGAAAAAGGTGTCTGTGTCCTGGAAAACAACAAATTGAACATGATGCAACAATGTGCCCTAGCAGAATGAGTGCTGGGTCTATTTCTGGATTTCCCAGTATAAAAAGAGACATGGACATACTGAAGAATGACAAGAAAAGTGCTGTAAAAATGTTTAAGGGACTGCAGGATCTGTTATATGAGAGGATGAAAGACGTGAGACTGTTTATCCTGGGTAAGAGGAGCCTCAGGGGGAGGAGGGGAGAGAAGGAGAAGGAAATAAGGAGCTGATAGGGTTATTGCCTTTCTTTCCTCTTTTTTTTATTTTTTTTTTTTATTTTTCCCCTCTGTGGTTAAAAAAGCACAAACCACAAAGCAAACCAGTACTTTAATACCTTCAAGGTCATCCTAACTAGGAAAAGAGAAATAACCTTCTACTAATCTCTGTGAAAAAAAAAATAAATGAAAAAATAAACCACAAAAGGGATGTCAAGCAAACTGGAAAAAAAACCCCAAAGCACACTTATAAAAAAAATCTTGGTAAATAAAATATGCATTTGCTACTGTGTCCAGCATCTGCTCAGAGGAAATGATGATGTTACACATGTCGTCAGGGCCAGAAGTGCATATCTCCCTTCTGTAAGATTATCTTGCTCAAGGTCACCTTGCTGGTAAAAGCTGTTGTGAAGAGCCAGAAGAAAGCTCAGTGAGGGCTCCCCTCTCTTTCCTTAGGAGCTGCTTTTAAGCTGAGGCTTTTGTTCCTGGCTCCTGCTTGAACTTCCTCTCAAAGAACAGTAAGTTGGTCTCAGCTGGTCTGCAGAGCAGGGTGAGTTAGGGGCATATCATACAGAGTCAGCAGGGCAGCACCCTCACCTGCAAGGGCCCAGGGCCACAGATTCTGAGCAAGGACAATGATTCTGATATAACACCCAGGGTCACCAGTCACCCAGTGAGATCTCAATGAGAAGCCAAGAACAAGACTGAACCAGTAAGTCAAGGTTAGTATCAGAGTGGTACAAAACCAGGTGCAGACACAGTGCCAAGCAGAGTGTAGCTTACACAGGAGCTTGCAGGCAGGTTCCAAGCTGGTGGTGCAAGGGGGTATCTACTGAGGTTTCTTCAAGAGCTTCACAGCAGCTCTTCCCCCTTAGCAAGCTGGTCCTGGAAGCAGACAAGGAGGACTTCAGGACCTGACATATAGTGTAATTGACATTAAGAAAAGTGCTGCTGCATAGAAAGAAAGAACTCTCCAAGAAACTCTCCTGAAGGCAAAGATGCAGCTTAGCTGGAGAGCATTCAGTGGGACAATCTTCAGATCAGAAAGCCACCAAATACAGGTGAATTTAGTTATGTTCTTTATCTCCAATGAAGAAAGAAAAAGGCTTGTATATTAAGCATTACTCTTACTTTTCTGTCTTTAGACTTCTGAGTTAGTCATTGCTCTTCTGGCTTCCATTGCACAGGAAGAAAAAAATTTCTCTTTTTGATTACATTAAAATTTAAATCCATCATAGCTGATTAGGTTATAGACCCTGGAGAGACATCCAGGCAGCTTAGAAACTCTACTAAACTTCCAGCATTTTTCTTGATGGGCAGCTCTCAGTCTTCTGTTCTGTATGCCTGATTATGTAAAAATAGGTCTTTTTGATAATAATCATATATGATGATTAATTAAAGTTCATATGTAGTCTATAAGCCTAAACAAACTCCTATTAATCTTATTTTCACTATTGTTAATTCTATTTTAGGTTCAATGACAGAAGTCACTGGATACTGGTTAGAAGTATCTTCAACATTTCATTTTTAAGTTTCTCACTATTAAATATATTTTGCTAGGTAAATTCTACTATATATGGAAAGTAGATCTATTCAAAACAAGACTGGTTTGTTATGTTGTGTTTTTTTTTTTTTTAAATTATTATTATTAAATTAAACTTCCAAGGAAAACTTCAATGAAGTACCTGAAATCAGAAGGATACTGAAAACGAGTCCAAGAGATTAAGAAGTCAGTGAATACAGGTAATGAAGGACAGCTATCAGTTTCACCTGTGCCATTTGGCAACAGCCTTCTCTTCTACATAGCACACATCATTTCCTTCAATAGGCAATATGCTGGATGACTGCAAGTTACCTTTCACTTCACATTAAAGATGGCATCTGCATGCTAAGCCCTATTATCAACAGTAGTGTAATTCACCATCCATTAGCAATTCAGTGTAACATTTTCCTGGGGTTGCTCCATGCAAATTAACTGACAACCTATTTTAAAGGATTACATTGGTTAGAGTTTGTATTAACAACTTTGATTTTTTTTTTCAGGCACATGCCAGTAAAAACATATATTTAAATTGATGATGTAATGCAGAATTCAATTTTAGTTCCAGCTATGATTTACCAGCTTCTTTGATTTTTGTGCCTGGAGCATTTGGATATTTTCTGTTCTTTTCATTGTTCATAAAAAAAAAAATTAGAAAATGTGAGTCTAAATATTGAGTGAGAGGAAACTTAGAAGCTGAAGCTAATTCTCTTTGACAGACCTGTTTTCCAGAATTTGAAACCCCAACAAAAACCTTATAGGAGATCTGTTTTTTAAGTATGCATAGGCCAAATTCTGCAGGCTGAAATCAATGGCAAATTGCAATATATATTTCACAAAAGCATAGGGAGAGATATTATTTGTGCTACAACTTTAATTTTAATTGTTCTCAAGACCAATCTGGACATGTTCCTGTGTGATTTAATCTAGGTGATAGGACTAGATGATCTTTCCAGGTCCCTTCCAACTCCTAACATACTGTAATTATATTTTGTTCATCATTGTGCAATGAGCATATTTTTCAGTTAAAAAATATTTGTATTTTAAGTTCTTGTGTTGTAAATTACCATTGTATAGTGCAGACTCCTCAGTGTTACAGCAGTACCTATAATAGCAACAAAAAATAAAGCAGCACTTTCCTCCATATACATTTTCATCTAAAATTTCAGCTTTACGCATGTCCCCAAAGAAATAATGACATACATTTAAAAACCAGTAAAAGTAAAAAACTGTCAGCCATGTAATCTTCAAACACATTTTTATTAAAAAATTGTTTTTTAAAAGTATGAAAAGGGGTATAATAGACTACTCGCAAAATTGGTCATTCTTACCAATCACCAAATAATATGAATTCAGTACACAAATAAATAAACATTTGTGCTTCACAATTCCATCATAATAAGGAAGGGCTAAGAGTGTTCAGCTGAACAGCACCAGACCCATGATATGGTTTAGGACATGTAACTTTATTTATTCTCTCTAAAATCAACACTTGTACTATTGTATCCCTTCTTTCAATGCTGTTCAATGGTTGTTCATCTTCTAAGCCTTGCATAATACAACCATTTGGAGCCTCTGTCTTTTGATCCTTAATGAAAAGAGATTTTTCTCACCACCAGAAGTATACAGTTTTCTGAGGCATTTGGACTATATTTTGTCTTAGGAAAAGATCATTCTCTATGTGGTTTTTTTTTTTTTTTTGCACTTGGGAGCTGAAATTGAAGGCAATGACAGGATAACTAATTTATCACTATTTTACATGACTTCATTATCATGAACAATGAAACTATGGAAGCACAGGGCTGAGAGAAAATTTTGATAATCTGCAGCTCTAACATACAGTGCTGTCATAGCTAGTGAGAAGCCGCAGACTTTGTATCAAATTTGATGCTTCTCAGAACTGGGGTTTGTTGGGCTTGCTCTATCTGAATCTGAGTTTTGTTTTACCTTGCTTAAGTATAGCAGCATTTTAATTTTGCTATTGCCAGATGTCTTGTTTAATTTGTTTTTCTTATCTTTGGACAGTGAAACCCTAATTTTATAAACATAATACAAACAAATGTCTATTCTGTTTAGAATTAGGTATTTATGACCACACCGTGGTGAGATAGGTAGCCTAGTATGATGTCAGAGCCTTTGAGAAAGTGAAGATGTAGGAGGCTGTAAAGTACAGGCATGGGAGATAGGTAGCCTAGTATGATGTCAGAGCCTTTGAGAAAGTCAAGATGTAGGAGGCTGTAAAGTACAGGCATGGGATGATAAGAGCTGGGGCAAAGACTGGCCATTAACATTCTGAATTTCAAAAAAAACAACAACGCCAAACAATCAAACAAAAGCCATCTGTCATGCTGGGATCTGGAGACAATGGTTGAAGGTCATACTGCTAGATTAAATGTATCCTAGTGATGTATATATGCTACTGAAGGCACTTTCAGACTTCACTACTGTCAGTTTTTCAGGGAACAAAAGCTGCTTGTAATAAGATTTGGGTCTCCATGCAAATATTTAATTTGTGAAGCTACAGGCCCTGCAGCAACTGAATTTTCATGAAGATCCCATTCTTTTTAAATACAGTCATTCATTTTTTTCTGTGTGTTAATGAAAAATTCAGAGTAGTTCAACTGCATCATATTGGGACTCAAAAATTTGCATAAATTAATTCAGTAATTGCCCATACTTTTAAATGACTAGAAACGTTTTTGCATAGACCAACTCTTCCAAACTTATTATTATTAATTTGTCACAAAGATTTCCAAGAGGCAGCTTGGATGCAACTGCAGTGTTTTGGGGAAGAAAAACCTTTAGCTGTATGGATATGAGCTTTGCCATTTCAGCTGTCCTTGAGGTTAGTACAAATCATTTCAAGCCCTGTCAGAATTCTGAATTCCTATTGTGTCAAATACATCATCAGTCAGACAGATTTGAATTTGAAGTAGATCTGGTAAATTCCAGGAAAAACATTTCTAAACTTGGAATTGGTGATCTTACTCTTTGCATGAAGAAGCAGAAGATAAATATAGGCCTAGAAATGCCACAAGTTAAAATTTGTTTTATAGACCCAAGTGTATTTCCCTTCACCAATAGGGTCTTTTCTAGAGAATTATTTGCCTGACCTAGAAGCATCATAATAAAATAAATATTAACAGTGCAATGATAAATAATTTCAATTATATTGGTTTGCATTTTTATAGCAATGTTCATTCTGAAGCCCACTAAAGCATTCAGATAGAAAATAAGGTATACTGTGCTTTGTGGATATGTATTCCATTGTATGAGTTTTGTATACAGAACTTTCTTGTCTGAAGCCAAACTCTTTCATAAGTGGAGATTTACATTCTCTTATTCTCTAGCATGTTTAAATAAACTGAATGAAGTACCCTCAAATTTAAATATTACATCTATAGCTTGAAATGAAAATAAATTCTTCAAGCAAAATTGTAACATGTTTACCTACTCTGTGAGAAATAATGAGACATACTATATAGAACACAAGAGAGTATGAATTTTTATCTCATTTATCTTTTGTCCTGAATCTTGTCTTCCTTTGTAAGCATCCCCTTCATGATCTGAAAAGGAATTTTTCTGGTGAAAAATGAAATAAAATTTACAAAATATATCTTCAGTATCCTTGTATTTATATTCAAGCATTTAAAACAAATTTTAAAGACAGCTTTGTACCCCCTCTGTGGAAAAAGACTTTTCCTAAATACCAGGAAAACTACAAATAATGTTTTAGGTTTCTATATTGCATAGTTGAGTATGCAGTACTCAGTTTTAAGCATGTAAATAGTCTGAACATTTTAAGAATATTTTAAGATTTCACAGGACTTGAAACCTGGATGATACCTATATCAGTAATGTATCACTCAGCAATCGTACAAATAATGGAACCAGTGATTAGGTTCAATGTAGAAAACCTATTTAATTATTTTTTCCACGGGAAAACATAGAAAAAGTACAACCCTGACTTCTATTTTTATTTTTGTCATAAAAGAGTCCATCAAAGGCAACACTATGAATAGGCAACATCTGCCATTCCATCATTAGCTGTTCACAAGATTTAGTGAAATCGAAGTTCCTTTGATTACTCAATTCCAGAAGAACTACCTTGATTATTGTTGGAATGATAAGGTAGAAAGAACACATATATTTTACTTTTGTTAATTAAATCTGAAATAGTGAAAAACAATTCCTTATAGAGAATTACACTTAATATATTTAAACACAGCACTCACAAACAGAAGTGTTCTGTGGCATGACTGCATCTCACTTCCCCTCGAATTAGGCAAAATAAACAAAAAAATAGGTGGATGCCCAGGCTTTCTTACTATGCTTTTTATTCTAAACTATGTTAACTTAATTTAGGCTAATGTTTCAATGTTTCAAACTTAAATACTGCTCTTGTTATTCAACATTGCTTTATTAAACATCTATTTATCTAATTCATAACCATTTATATTATCCAGTAAAGGCAAATTTGTGTGGTCCTAAGATTTCATGCTGTGATATGCTGTATCTATACATTGCTAAGACTACTACTTAACATACTCCAATGCAGACATGCAGACCAAAGAGATATTTTCACAGATATTCAATATGAACATACTTTAATATGCTTAAGTTCCATACAGCATATGTAGCACATAAAGCTAGCCTGTAACCAACTGCATGTCAACATTTGCATTTCCAAAGTACAATTTAAATTTCTTTCAATATTTTTTCAATCATTAATTCAGTATTTGCATCAAAGGCTGGTTCCTGGGATTTACATTTTAAATAATGTGCCCCTGACAGTCCTGCCTTCAGCTGGAAACCCAAATGCAAACATTAAAATACAATATTTGAATTTGCAATGGTGCCTCACAGATAACTGCTGTTTGGTTAGGATGGGCTAGATTGGATTGGATGCAGAAAGAAGTTGGGACTGTGTCATGAAGAAGCATTTCAGAAGGGTATTTAGAAGTGGCACCTATCACTCTGAATTCTGCAGCCACGTACCTCCCATCTGTACTGGGATCCTTGTGGAAGACATTGTATTCCACATTGTTTGTGACCTTGGACAAGCCATGTCTGCTCTATCAGGCCCCATGCTTAGGTCTTTAAGTAGCCCTTAGCATGGGCAGTGGCTTACATACACCATAAACCATTTGTCAGGGCTCTGTAAACTTTTTTAATGAGGAATTTTCTGATAAAGGGACTGAAAAGAAAAACCCCTTTTTGACCACTCCTAAGAGCTTATACAAGAAATCCAGTGGGTCAAATAGAAGCCCCTACCATCAGCCAGGTTGTCACAAGACACTTCAATGATCAGTACATATAGTTGCTTATGTGCCTATGTCAGATTCTGATGTGAGACTACAGTTCTCATACTTCAGTAAAAAGTTTGACCTATGCTACCTCTAAGGAAGCCATTTTAGACATGAAATAAAGAGTTGGACTGCAAGTTCCAGTCCTTGGGACAGGATCATCAGCACAAGGTCTTAATGCATTGTGTTGAGAGATCCTTAGAATGATGGACAGTACAAACACTGAAGAGGCAGAAAAACAGTCTCTGTTTCTTGATTCTTTGAAAGCAGACAAATTTCTGTGAGAATCATATGAGGGTAGCACCAAGAATGGCACAGGATGTTATCTCGAAAACCACTGAATACACTGTAATCATGGTGTTCCTTAAGTTAGAGTTGCTGTTTCAAATGACAGAACAGCAGTATAACAGAATATAACAGTCCTACAATTTGGAAGCACCTCTTGACTGATGGGCTTTCCCACAGTTTGCTTCCCCGTGAAAGTTGGTTCATAATTTTGGTTTGCAACCAGAATGATCAGGTTGCATATTAAAGTTCTTTTGATTTAGTGCTCCTACATTTAATATCTATCATGATTTTTTTTTTGTTTTAGCTACTAAAATATACTTTATTTCTTGCATATGTGGGGAACACAAGGCAGTACAAGGTGCAGTATAGTATGCTTTTAAAGTACAACAGGCATTGTTTGTTTCAGTTAGTTCTGATAACTACTTTAGCAGAAAGAACTGTCCCACGTGAATCTGTTGTTGAATAAGTATTGTATCACTATTCTTCCTGTATCTGAATCTGCATTCTTTCCATACTGAAACATTCTTTGAATAAATAACAATCACACAAGAAACATAAACAGTGTAGGAAAGAAGGTAGTTGAAGGTGACAGGGTTAGAAGCACAGTTTGTGAAGCAAAATTCTCTTGATTCTTGCTTTAAGTTTAATTTCCATACTTGCCATAAGCAGGTCTAAGTTACAAAACTTGCCTCCAGATTTTTCAGAACACAAAACCAGAGGCTTGCCTGGCAGATTTATTTCTAGATTGATGGGGGAGAGGGGAGACTTTGGGGGGGGCTGGGGATGGCATGTGTGTGTATTTTCTTTCCTTTTTTTTGTTTGTTTTTTTGTTACGTATTCTAAAACACACAGAATGGGTTAGAACTGTTTAGAATGGTAGCACAGTACAGTGTGTGTTTATGTAAGTCTCATGAAAAACCACAAATATAGCTCTGAACGTGGACTCTCCTAAGCAAATTTTTCCTTAAGGAAGATAAAATAACGAAAAATACTTGGTTAAACTGCTGGCCAAACTCTTATTGTTTGTACCACTCCTGGAAAAGACCCGGGGGAGCAGCAGCGGAATCTGTGCTATTGATTGGCTGGTTAAATAGAGGCCTATTAGATTCAGACAGGCTAGATTGATTATACAGCAGCAGCAGGAGCTCAGGCTCAGAGCTGAGTGAACGTCAGGGTGAGAGAGAGGGGGAGAGCAAGCGAGAGAAAGCACGCAATAGAGGGAGACTGTACACACTATAGCATCAGTATGTGACTGCCAGTGCCTGATAACACTGATACTGAGCTCCTTCAGTGGACAACTTGCTGAGCTACCTTTTTCATTTGCAAGAGGATGCCAGCCCTAAGCCAGCACAACTGATAACGGACTGGACCTTGGAATAGTTTGCTTTACTCATAATTACATCTCTTACGTTCTGCATCGCTGAAGAAAGGCTTATTACAGAAGACAAAAATTCCTCCTGTCCCCTTAGCTCACACAGCACTGATGATATACAGAGTTTGATCTTCCAGGTAAGAAAATTATCCCTTGCTTTTCTGAGCAGCTAAAAAGGGAATTATTCTTGATTGTATCTTGCATGATAAATACGAGAATTTGGCATCTGTTTATAGAATGCATTTATTGCACTTAAATTTCTTTCACTTGCAGATGACATGTATTATCAAATATTATGTACACCCAGAGACAATTAGGAACAGGATATGGTTTGTGCACTGCTTTTGTCATGCTTAACCCTTCAGGTAAATGGGACTGAAGCAGCCAGAAAAGATGATTTCTAACTACTTGTGTGAGGTTTTAATGTAACTTGTCCCACACATACTAAGCAGTCTGGAGCAATAACAACACACAAGCTCTCTCGTATCATTAATTCATTACTGTACATGTTGTGAAGGCAGGTAGACAGTACATTTACCTGGAGGATTTCTCAGTGCTTGTCAGTAGTTTGAAACAGTATCTGTCTTTTGACAGCAAGCTTACCTCTGCTGCGCAAACAGGATCTGCCTTAAATAATATGGCATTAGACTGCCATCTTTTTTATAGATACAGTAGCTATTGCTAACATTTTGCCTGCAAAGGGAAGATCAAGACTAATGACCTGAAATAAGAAACCTAGGATGTTCTGCATGTTTGATGCAGCCACCCCATGGACTGATTGCTTGGTTTGATGTGACATTGACACTACTGTCTCCTAACAGCCTGGCTCTATATAAACTTTCTACACATTTCCTCTGGCTGTGTTGGAAATGGTTTTGGTGTAATAGGTTGTAATAGGTTGCTGTGAGTCCGAAGGTGAGAGGCTAAAACTGGAATACCGCAGCTTTAGGTTGTGTATGTATATGACTTGGGGCTTACGGGCCATGGGAGCATAATGCTGAGACGGCAGCACTGTCACTTCATTAGTAACATATTCCTCCTGTATCAGTTTGTGTGCTCTGCTTCTTGCTCCAAAGTGAAAGGGATTCCTTTCTATGCCAGCACTCATGATTAGTCCCTCTGAGTGAGGTAGAGCATCAGAACATTAAGCCAAGTGTTTAAGTAGGTTTGCACCCATCCAAGTCCAACTTTCCAATGCTTTGTCCAGTTAAGAAACTGCCTATCACAGGCTATTGGTGCTAGACTACACTCGGAACTGTGACCCATTTATTCCAAAGGCAAAAGCATCACAAACACAGAAGAGTGCTTCTCTTTCTCTACCTAGATATTTGTTACAAAGTTCTATAAAGCATCTGACTCAAATACCTAACGATGGCTCAAAATGCCAAATGTGAAGTGGAATTCCCAGTTACCAAAAATATTATCTATAATTTGTAAAAGACATAAATGTTGGGGATCTTAGGGTTACATGGATTATTTTTCTAAAACTGACAATAATTTCCAGGGTGCCTAAGTGACCACACAAACAAAATATGCAAGGCTTAAAAGGCAGCTTCATCTTCTATAATGTATCACATGAATAAGCACTGGCAAAACAAGAAGTAAACTGATGAACTGAAACCAAAGGCTTACTTAAATTATAGCATCTGTGGTGTTTTATTTCTTTACATTTTCCCTGTGAATAATGTCTGTGTGTCTTTTTATTAATCCGTGTAAGTAATCTCAATGTTTTCTCCTGAAATTCTTTCAAGTAGCAAGTAGATCACTTGGGGGCATTTTTGACCACATTAGTTTCCACTGAGTGGCATTTTACTCCATGAAATGCTGCTGGAGGTGGGGACTGCATACATTGACTATGGAGTCAGTGTGAGAATCTGACCATAAAAAATGGAGAGAAACCCTTTCCATTTTAATTAACTAACTGAAAATTTTAACTGTAAGACAAAGACCTGGGTATCAAGACTTAGACCTACCAAATGTAGATAGAATTTTATAAAGAGCAAAGATAATTGGATGTCTAATTCACTTGGGTTCCTTAGAAAACTTAAGGCCTGTCTCAAAATTTCTCATATGTAGTTTCACTTGCAAAAATCCTTTACATATGCTCAAAAGCTTTCTTACAGCTCTTATTCATCTCTCCTTTCTGAAAAGCATTTTTACTAGATCTGTTCTTTCAAAATGCATCTTGTAATTCTATGACTGGAAATAAAATCATGATCATTCTGTGATTTCAAAGTCAGTGATATGATTCTCTCCAGATTAGTATATGTTTGTAATCAGGTTACTTTCTAACCGTGAAATCCCAAATGATGTTAGAAATAATTTATTTTTGCAAAGGGAATATTCCATTTAAACCTTTTATTTAAAAATACCCTCCACACATAAGAAAAACAAAACCCCAATTAATTAAGTTTATAGCCATGAAAGATGTTATTTGATTCCATATTAAAGATTTAGAGTGTAAGCATCTTCTCTTATCAGATTCAGGAAAAAATGCTAAAAAAACTTAAATGAGAAATATTTTAAGAGGTTACATATAAAAATGTTCATTCCATTTTGAGTCTATAATGTTAATATGAACCTTTTGCAATGCACTGAACTGTTTCAGTTGCATTACATTTTTCTTAAGAATACTAATCTGTCCTTTTCGAACCCATTATTTTCCTTTTTTTTTTTGAGCATGAACTCACAGAAAGTTACATTTATTTTCATTTTACTAGATAACTTGAAGCCATTAGGGGGCTCTTTCCTCCTATGATATCACACAGCAAGCTGCATTAAACAGATATAGCTGGTTACTCCTCTCATTACAAAAGAAAAAGTCCTGTTTGAATAGCTTTATTCTGGGTGTAGACTATTTTAACAATTGTAGACTTTTAACAATGCTGAGAAACGACAAGTCTTTTTTGTTGGGTTTTTTGTTTGTTTGTTTGCTTTGATTTGATTTAGTTTCTTAATGGAAATAATTAAAAGGGGATTTTTTTCTACTGCCAGTTTGATGGTTATGTTTTGAAATTATCTTGTGCCTTGTAAAGGAGAAGAGGGAAATGTTCAGTAGAATGCAGTACTTTGAAGCAATTTTGGAGGTTACAAAGTCAAGTTAGCAGTCTGATCAGACTGAGTATAAAGCACCACTAATGTCCAAAAACCTTAGATTTATATATTCCAGTATCTGTGACCAACAGTGCAGCTAATATTGAAAAAATGTTATCCTGATGAGTAGTGTTTCATTGTACTGACAGGTAACTTAAGTGTATAGAACAGAGATACCCTTCACTTACAGAGCTTTCTTCCGGGAGGGTGGAGTATGTGACCAGGATTTTGCAACGACTGCTCATTGCACAAAGTGAGACAGAAAGGCAGTTTCTATTTTTCAATTGTTTACTCATGTGAGCAACTGCACCGAAGTTACTGTGGACAAATTCTAACACCTTTTGTTCTGCCTGTTACACCTGTCCTGTAAATTCATGGCAACACTGCTTGTGAGCTTACTCATGAAGTTTGTACTGCTCCTTGTGGGAGTTAGAAATAACTACTGAATAGACAAATGGGGATTCAGGAAAAGTAACAGGGTTGTTGTAAAGCACAGCGAGGTGGTTGCAGGCACTGCAGCAGCGTGCCAAGGTGAGGCCAGGAGAAACACAAGTGCCAAAAGACATGCAAAACAGTTGTCCACCTGTTCTGTTTTTGAGGAATTTTTTTTTATTCTTACCAACCTTGAAAAAAAAAAAAATCCATGTTGGTAGGAGAATTTACCTACCCTGAACAGATTCACAGATTCACAGAATTGTAGGGGTTAGAAGGGGCCTTGAGAGATCAGTGAGTCCAACTCCCCCAAACCAACTTGCTATTTTATATTGTTTAAATTGAAGAAATTCCAATACTACCAGTTCTATTCAAGAAAAAAAAAATAAAAGCAAGTTAGACATGAGCCAGCAGTGTGCCCAGGCAACCAGGAAAGCCAACCATGTCCTGGGGTGCATCAAGCATGGCATGACCAGTCAGTCCATAGGGAAGATTGTCCCGCTCTACACTGTGCTGGTGTGGCCTCACCTTGAGCACTGGATGTAGTTTTGGGCACCACAGTACAAGAGGAACACAAAACTATTGGAGAGTGTCAAGAGGAGGACAATGAGGATGGTGAAGGGTCTGGTGAGGAAGTCTTTCTTCTTGAATGAGAATGTCTGAAGTCCCTTGGTTTATTCAGCCTTCAGGAGGCTGAGAGAATACCTCAACAGGGTCTATGGCTTCCTGATGAGGAGGATTGAAGGGGCAGGTGCCAATGTCCTCTCTTTGTCTACCATACCAAGGGAACCATATGAAGTTGTGATGGGGAGGTTTACACTGGACATTAGGAAGAGGTTCCTGACTGAGAAGGTGGTCTGGCACTGGAACAGGCTCCACAGAGAAGTGGTCACAGCACTGAGCTTGGCTGAGTTCAAGCAGCGTCTAGACGATGCACTCAGTGACATGCTCTGACTTGTCTGGCCCTGTGTGATGATCCTTATGGGTCCTTCCAACTCTGGATATTCTGTGGTTCTATGATTCTATGAAAAAAAAAAAAAAGGACTGATATCTTTTGTGGTTCTCTACATCCATCCATTTTCTCCTAAATCTAAAAAATTATGTAATTTCTTGCCTTTACTACAGATCTGAATAGTCTCCCAATTTATGCACATATTTGTAGCACCTTATGACATGCAAGAAGAGCTTTGTTCTGTTAAACAGCAACTGGAATTTGCAATGTCTGAAGATACTGCATTTACTGCTGCATAGACAGGGAAACAGCCTTAGTTTGAAGTCTATGAAATAGAATTGAATTTGACAAAAACTGAAATAAATCAAGTATTGTTTCGGAGATACGTAATTAGTGGTTCAGGCTCATGGCAGATATCTACAATAATTAGATTATTAGCACATAGCAAATATTGTATCATACAAATTAGCTTGCCATCACTTGAATCAAGCATTTTCATTGCTAATAGGTGGCTAAAGTTAACTGTGACTTTCTTGCATTCCAATTAATGAATATTCACCAAAGCTGAGCTGGTGTAATTATTAGTTATCCTGACTTTATTTAAGGCCTAAATCAGACTAAGAAAATTTCCTGAAGATGAATGGACGTCTGTGGCACAAGCAAGTAATAGGTACCAGTTCTTCATGGGAGTCAAATGTCCCAGCTGTAAGACTCTCTTGTCCTCTATAAAACATAGTTGAATTCAATTGTATGCTTCCTTGAAATAAATGAAATTTCATTTAAAAAAAAATAAATTTAACTCATAGAAAATTCTTGCCACGAAGCTCTTGCAGATTTTCACTCCAGTGTAACTCTAATTAACTAGTTAGTTAACTTATCCTTTATATACCCACACTAAGCAAAGCACTTTGAAATACTTTTGAATGGAAATTGTTGTATAAATGTAAGGTATTATTATGGCAAACAGAACTTACTCAAACTTCAGCTAATGAAACTTGCAACTGTCTGGAATGCTCTATTAAGCATGAATAATTCATTTGCCTTTGATGAATGTTTAAAGATTAATAAAAAATATTTTTTCAGACATGTACTCAAATAAGAAATATTTAGGGGTTGTTATTTTCTGTTTCATGCTTTTCTACAATATATGTAGGGAACCATTAATGTGTCTAGATGTTAGAGAGGTTTTAAAAGCAATTAATGTGTGTATTGTCAAAATATTTTAAAGACAAATAGTAACAGCACAGACTGAAACACACCTCATAATGTAATAAAAAGAAAGAGCTCTTGCTCTTAACTGCTTTAGTGTGAAAAAACACCCAAACGTAATTTAGCAAATCTGTGTCTTTACCAACTTCTGTTTATATTGGAACTAGCCATGTAACTTACTTACAAGCTTACCCTTTACTGTTTGTATTCCACATGCATGTATATACCCCCATTATAGAGAATTTTCAGTTTTTAGCAATACAGTCATTTGGAACCCAACCAAGTTCTCTGTGTTCTGGAGCAGAAAAGCGTTTGTCCCTTGTGATATTAAGTCACTTGAGAGTACAAGTTATGAGAAAGTTTTCACCAAAACATGAGGATCAGAAAATCAACAGATACTAGGATCCTAACAATAAGATGTTACTTTCTCTGATATTAAAAATATTTGGTTAACATTATCTCTTTTAGTGAGATGAGGTAGTAGAAACTTCACTGTGCAGTAGGGCAGCAATAACATTGAAGCACATAGCACAGTTCAGAGAAAAACCCTTAAAATTTTGGGGCTTACTTCAGAATTTTTAGAACTGAGCCAAAAGTGCTGTTGCTTTGAAAAATACTGATTTTGTTAGGCTCTGGAACAAGGCACAGTCGAATCTTTGAACAGCAATTATTGACTGGTCTGTGGAGTATAAAGCAAGTGAACAGAGTTCTTCAGAGCAGCTGGTCATGAAAAGGACTTTGTCCTTCTCTAGCAGATTTGTAACACTGAGAATTAATGTGGTTACAGCAACAGAAAAGTTATAGCAACATTGTATTTGTTTATACACCTCTTTTTTTACTACAGAACTCTTTGTAACTGATTAAGGAGATGGAACACTCCTTAATTAAAAAAAAAAATTAAGTAATTCTTTTCCTTCCCTCCAGTTATCAGATATTAAACAGAGGAAAACATTGGAAACCCCAACGCTTTGGAAACCCCCCCCAACCAAAAAAAAAAAAACCCAACACTAAACACCCTCCCCAATTCACCTTTGAGCAAGATGTCAAAGGTGTACACAATTAATTTTCAAACATTATTGTAATAAAAATTTTCCTTGAACATATTGAAACAATAGATTGGTTCTTAATACTGTGCAGTGATCAGTACTAACAGCTCTTTATGGAATAGAATATTTAGCAATGACAGTATGAAAACTTTGTGGAAATTATGTATTCTGAAAAGCAAGGAAGAAATACACATCTTACTTTTAATTGTTCTATAAATCTGTTTTTCACAGGGATACATAGATTTCACCAAGTTCTAAAAACTACTGAAAATATATTTCAGAGGTTGGCTCTTCTTTTCTTCCTAAGACCCATTAATAGTTCTTAGTTCTGTGCAATGCAGCTTACTCATATGCATGTATGGACAGATCTGAAAGCAATGCTGCAGCTTTTAACTGTGAATAACAACAAACTCATCAGATTGTACAGAAGCACAGGAAAGTAAGTAACAAGTGAAAGTGAAAGGATGTTACAACTTTGGGCTTTTTTACGTCATCTCATAATTCCTACATCTGGTGTATTTTCTTAAGTTAGATAAAATAATATGAATGTATCCATATTTCTATCATATGTCGTGTAACTGACTATAACTTTTCAAAACAGAATGGGAAGATGGCATTAGAAATTATCTTCTTAAATGAAATTGCTAGTGAACATTTTACAGGGAAACCTACTTTAAAGATCCCTACTCGAATCTGTTCTCAAGGTGAATCACTGAATGCTTCAGCCATAAACATTTTTCAGATGGTGACTGGAAGTCCAATCTTACTGGCTATGCAAATATGAGCAATATGGCTACAGAGTTTCCTACTTCCATAGATATTTATTATCTTTACTTTCGTAAGATATCTGGAGAAGTTTTTAGATCTACTAAAATGCAGAGACAAATGTTGTACAATATGAGAAAATAGTACAAGTAACATACATGTATGCCACGAAAGGAAAAATCTAGAGCAAATGTCATACTAAACAAGTAGAAATGAGTCTGTCAGCAATTACCTGACACAGCATCAGTTATTTCAGCCTGCATGTTATATAGAACATCTACGGATTGATGAAACTTTGTTTCTACTGCATGAAAGGGCTTCACTTACATAGTAATAAACCAGTCATTGATCTTTCACCATGTTGCAAGACTATAACTTTTGCTGGAAAGCAACTGGCATTTTTTTGGATGCAAAAGCAGCTTGAAGTGTTCTCTGCTTTTGTGAGGTGTATTTCATACAAGCGAGTATAGGTTGAATCAATAAAAAACCCACTGAAAATCTGCATTTGATATATTTGAACCTAATAGAGATAGATATGTTCCTCTTTCACCATGCAGCATTTACTACACAAGTTAGTGACTTAAATTAAAAATTAGTGAGAGCAAATCCAGAAGATTCCTCTTCTTACTTTGAATTTCTTTTGAGTATTGGTGATTTTGCTAACTACAGAATGAATGATTCATGTATAATACTAGAGTTATCTAGAAAATATTCCCATAAATGTGCTGTGAGGAAAAAAAAATAAAAATTAACTAACTTCAACTTGTTTTTCCAGGTGCCTTAATTTAAACTCTGCCCTGAAAGCATTCATGTGAAGCAATAAGCAAATCTCTTTATGTCCTTCAGATGTTTCAATAATGACAGAAATATATTTAATATGACTTTTGCCTTTACACTCTTCTCTACAACACAAAATGTTCCTGTCCAATAGGTTGCTTCACCAAACTGCATCTGGACTGAGTGACCCATAATGAGTTATACTGAATGACTTATATTTAATCATAAGCAGGTGAATAACATATTTTATTATGCATTTTCTAGACTGAGAATTGTATTTGACATGCCAGGATGTAACATCCATGGGAATTGCAGCTACAATTTTTTATGTATAAAGGCATTCAACACAGTCATACAGATACCTGCTGCACAACCTGTGTCCATATAACCCCAAGTTGGAAGTTTGTAGTGGAAAACCAAAAAGTCCCAATGGTCCAGGTCTTTAAAAAATATAATAAACTCGTCCACCAGAGAAATTGAAATGGAATCCAACTGTGCATCATGATAAACCAGCATGCTCCTTCAGCAGTAACACTCTGCTGTGAATGGGCCCCTTACCTGCATTTAGCATGTGTTGATTGCTTGGTTTACTGAAGCACAGGATGCTGTGCAGAGCCATGGGTCAATAAAGTAATTTATAATGATTAACCTTCTGGGCAGACTGTGGGATGAACCAGTCTTCTAGCAGAGGAAATCTGTTCTGCTGTTGATAAATATTTGCTAAACAAGCAGAAAATCTACAAACTTGTGTAACTAACTTTTGCTCCTTACAGAGAAGTGAGAAGGTTTTTATGCAAAACTGATACATTGCACTTGAATACAGTGTAACAAGAAGTATCTGTTTTTAACCTATGTGATTCTTATACACCCATCAATAACATTGCTGGTTTCTACAGTAACAGAAGTTGCTGTTAGTGTGATTTCAGTTTCAGTTCAGGGAAATATCTTCCCTTAGTCGTGGCAAAAGTGATGTGCTAACTGCACAAAGAAAAAAACTCAACTACGTAACTTTTCACATGTTCCCACTGAATGTAACTGAACACACTTTGCAGATGTGCAAAGGGCCAGGCTCTCCACAAGTACCCAAAAATTGTCTCCTGATGAGCTGGAAATGAACAGCTTCACTTCAGACCCTACCACAGCTCCCTCTGATAGATGAGCAACTCCCTGAGGGGTGGGACTGGGTGGGGTGGGGTGGAGCATCTGCAGAACCTTCTAGAGCAGGACCATTAAGGTGGGAAGGTGCTTCAAACTGTACCTACAGAACTGCTGGAAGCTGGGAAGTGGATCTGAGCAGAGGGCAGGCTATTGGTAGGTGGACTTGTTTTAGCAGCTGCCAGAGTTTGTTGGGGAGAGGATAAAGAGGTGATGTGTTGCACTGTGAGGGGCTGGTATGAGTTCTGTGGGTTGTGTTTTCTTCTGCCTTTGCTGTCTTCTTTGTCTGAATTAGTGGTTGCGTGGACCCCTTCTATAGAGGTCTGTGCTATTGTAGTCCTCCTTTTTGCTTGTGTGATGTAGTGATGGGTGTGCTGAGGATGCTTGGACTCCTGTTGGTTTTGCTGGAGTAGAGCATTGTCAGTCCTAGTTGCAACTGGTAAGGGGAACATCAAGGCCTGGAGGGGCCAAGGGTCTTTGCTCATCTAGGGTCTTTGGTCTCATGGAAACATTCCTGGATACTGAAGCCAAAACATGTTTGCCAGAAGGTGATGATGGTAGGTCAGATGAAAGTTGTTAAGACAGAATTTATGTTAGATGAGAAGCTGCGTAGGAGAAAGGAAGGTGGTAGGGGCAAGCCCTGTAGGTGTGGGAGGCAAGGGGGATGATGAGGTGCTAGAGTACCAGACCTGTATTAAAAGAGTTGTAACTGATGGCACTAGTTCTAAAAATAGGGAAAGATTGATGATCCTTAGCTCTAAGGCTGTGTTATGTCATGGTCACACCTGAGTGAATATAAGATAAGCAAGTGAAAAGCATTCAGCTCTGAAGACTAGGATTGTGCAGGATTGTGTTTATTTTCACTTTCCTCTTTTTATCCTAATCTTAAATCTTGTTAAATCACTCTCTTACATTACTGGAAAACCAGTTGAATTGGAGCAAGGGTGAAGGTATTTCAAATTTTGGGTGCTTTACCTCTGTTCAGCATACAAATTCAAATGAAACATCAAGAGAGCATGAGAAAGATGTGCAGCTGATACATATTTAAGGATTCATGTGCTGGGAATTAATTTTGCTGGCAGATGGGAGGAGACTCTGGCCTTTGCCTTACTTAAATTTGCCATTCTATTGACAGTGGCCAAAGTGGCCCTTGAACAAGCCATCAGAACTTGTTGCTGCCAGACCTGTTGCAGGCGATTCTCATGGCACCCCCTTAGCTATTTGTGACCTCCTTGTTGTATAAGTCTTTGATTTTTCTGAAAATGTTTCTTTATTCAAGCAGAAAACAAACAAATTTTATTGCAGAATATATATTGCAGAAAACAAACAAACATAGACAAAGGATGGGCAGGTCATGAAACAACAATGATTTCATGTCATAGATTCCCTTTTTGAGATTAGTTTTGCTCTATCTCTCAACCACAATCTGTCAAACTGGTCTGAAAAGAGGTTGAACCTGAATTGGAGGTAGGTTTTCCTGCAATTCCCACATTTGTTCGGAAAGATGCTTCTGAATGAATGGACTCATAACTGATCCCATCTGGATTTCTCTTGAGAAAATACTGTTTGCAAAAGTGTATCATGGGAGTAAAAACTACCTTCTTCCTGACCTTCTTGCCCAAGTCTAGTACCTAAATCTCAAATTTAGTTGATTAGTTAACTTCAAGATTTTATTGAAATGTTTGCTTAATATTACCATGTAACTAGCACTTTTTCATATGTGAAAACTGGAGGGGAAAAAAAAAAGCCTACATTAGACCTAAGCTTTCATAGTACTTAATTCTGCTCTCTTCATAATCAAATGTTGATTTGTGCGTGGCTGGATGTTAAAAAAACAAAGAATAAAAAAGCTGGGGATGGTTCTCTGTATAATTAAGAGTTATGATTTCAGTCAGAAAAGAAAATTTTATGGACCCATAAAAGAGCATTTTCTTTCTACCTGAAAATTTACAGGCAATGGAAGTAACTTCAAGTATACCCAAAATGTATTCCTCTACTTGCTTCCTGTCTTGAGTCACCCAGAAACATGTATAAGACATAGAAATAGCTTCCATTTTTTTATGACTCACTGAAGTTTTCTGTGAATTTTAGAAAGGCTTTAGAACATGATCTTCTGTGAAAAATGAATCCATCTGAATTTTTTTTTATGGGACTGTAGGATAAGAGGCAGGTGACTTCTTGAGGTCTTTTGGTGGCTTTTGTAATTACTCAGGGATTGGAAAGTGAAAAAGAAACAGTATGTCTTGTGACCTTAGTAGTAGTAAAAGCACAATCTCTTCAGTCTTCTGCTGTTGAAGATCACACTTGGTAGATTTGTAAGAGTTTTTTTCCTACAAGTAAACCTTAAGATATGTAATTTTCTAGGACTGTTCTTTCCAAAGGACTCAATTAGTAGAAAGCATCATGATTTAGATGAAAACAAAGAATATAAATCCTTGTTTTGTTCTAAGGCAAAAAAAAAAAAAAAACCCAAACCAAAAAACCAAATAGCAACAACAGAACAGTGCCTTTTTCATCTCTTACCTTCAGTCAACTTGCAAATCTGCTGTCTAAAGACTTATTCAGCTAAATTTGTTGTAGAAAAGGGTCCAAAAGTTAAAAATAAGTTGTGACTATTAGGTATTTATTTGACAGTGGGAGCAAGGATTTTACTGCAGTGTGGTGGTCTTTGCTCATTGCTGAAATAGCTGTAGGGGTCTGGTGTTTTTTCACTAACAGGTGCTATTATATAAAGTCATTCACTGAATTCAAATTGTTCAGAGTTTAGAAGATTTCTGGGAGAAAACTGATAAAGGAAACTTATTCATAAGTCCATTTCCATACCCTGCTGGATCTAATACAATAGCGAAGCACTCAAATTATGCTTTTCAAAACTGCACTGTGAATTATTACCCAGATCTCTTTGCCATCTGTTCTTTCAAAATGACCAGTGGGACATGGTCAGTGTGGGACCTTTTACTTACCAATATAGCCTCATATTTTATAGAGCTGCTTGGTGTTTTTTAGTTTTCTTGTGAAGTCTTACCCATATTTTTGACCTGTAATACAATGATTTGTATTTCCTTTCCCAGCTAAGCTGCGGTGTATTTTGGTAACACTGCACCCCCAGGTGTTATTATCCTGTTTGGGATACAAGTGGCAGTCAACAGCAGAGTATCCCAAATTGCGTTCATAGGGAATAGAGGGAAAGGAGGCCATCCAGAGAGCTCTGGACAGACTGGAAAATGTGGGCCCAGGTGAACCCGATGAGATTTAACACTACAAAGTGTAAGGTCTCAGTAGTAGCAAATTAGAACACTAAACTTCAGTGGTGGGGAAGAGATCCTAAAACTTCTTTAAAAGAAAAAATAAGTAGGAAGTAAAGGAATAATGAAGTAGAGGAAAAAATAATCTGCTTTTATTCTAAGTAGTTAAATATAAATTAGCCATAGATGCTATAGGTTTACAGGAATGTGATTTCTCTTCAAACCTTATGATATTAATATTTTAAAATGCTAAATGTTTGAGATGCCATAACTAATGCATGACTTTTGACACTCAGTGGTGTAAATCTTTGCTGACTTACATAATGGCTTAAAGTCCATGAAGGCTGCAGAACCAAGAACTGTTTGTCTTTTCACAAATCATACTTTTCATCTAGAAAAGTCTAACAAAGAAAAGATGACTGCAGTCATCTTTATCTTGCAGGGTATTCATCTGATTCATGAACAAAGGAGGGGAACAAAAAAAAAAACAAGGAAAAAAGTGCTAAAAGAGCTAAAAGGCTACTGAACATTTTTTGAATCAGAAGTAGCAATGAGTATCTGCTGCCAAAATCTAGTATATTCTATTTTTCTAAAAAGCAAAAGCTTTAGGACCTCTTTTGCACATCTAAATATCAGGGCTTTTTTCTAGCTAGGTGTCAACAGAAACACTAGTGCTGAACTTCATCCTTGAAGATTATTTTAAATCCTCCCTGAGCAGTTCTCTTAAGGGCACTGGTTATTAAGAAAGCAGTAGTCCTTCCAAGTTGATCTAATGAAAAGGTGTGTTGTAACTTCAGTAATATAAAGGCAGAAGTCATTGTCAAGGCAAAGAAAATTGTGTAGGGTGAAATGTTTGTCATATTCTGAGAGAAAGGCAAGTCAACAAAATGGGGTTCAACAGCTTCTTCCTCACTTTGAAACACTGTTAAATGATTTGTAGGCCTGAACTGATGTTCATCAGTCTGTCTGGAAGACAGTCACATAGAGTGAAGGCATTGTTCTAGCTAAATATATTATTCAAAAATATTTTGCTATCATAGGAAATGTGGCTGGCTGTTTGATTATTTAGCTCAGTGTATTGGTTAAAAAAATAAGCCCAAAGAAAATCAAACGTGTACATCAAAGGTATTCACAGATCATCTGAAGCCTATGGCTGTCACCATCTCCCTCCTCTTCTGTAATTTCCACTGTATAAACTAAAATCTTCAAAGGTTAAAATTAAAAGATTAAGTTGCATCAATATTATACTACATTTTTTCTTTCCTTTTTTTTTTGGTTATATGAGGACAGGTTGATTGATGCATAGTGTTTTTGAAGTAAGTTTGTGCTCTTGGCTTTGTTGAAGTTGCAGGACTGAAGGTGATTGACAGGGATGAGAAGCTGCAAGTTTGTTTTGGTTTATTTTTGCTATGCAAATTACTTCCTTTGTCGTTCACTACAAAGGACAACAAGAGTGATGACAATTCAGTGTCTATACAGATAATTTATCCCTGTGAAGGAGAATGTGGTGGCTTCCATTGTTATTCTTCCTAGTCCTCTGTTGCTTATCTAAAGAATATCTAGGAAGCTAAAGTGTGTGCTTGTTGACTTGCACGTCTTTTTGTTATGACCTGGATATTTATCACCAGTCTCTAGAAGTACTGAATAATGATAAATGTGGTCTGATCTGGCTACAAACTAACAACTTTGGCCTGTGAAGCTCTTTAACCATGTGAAACGTTGAGATTCATGAGATATTCAGTCCTTTAAGCCAAATGCTTAACGTTTCTCTCCAGCTCACCAACAGGCTGTGATGGTGTTTTGAACTTAATTTATACAGTAAACAAAAAATGAAGTCTATTTTTGTCATCACTTCCATCTTCAAAAGAACAAAACAAGAAAAGAAAGTGATGTAGTGATTAATGATTGTGATTAATTCCCTGCAGGTTGTGGCTTCATGTCCCAGTGATTCTTCTGTCATTGTTCTGGATAAGATGCTGCATTAAGCGTATGTCTTCATCCATATGTCTTGATAAAAACCTGAAGGTTAACTTTTAGCATTGTAATTTTTCACTAACACACATTTAATGTTGAATGTGTAACTTGTGGTTTATTCTGTTGAATTGCCCAAGATTCTCATGTATAAGTGCTGAATTAGCGTTCCTTAAAAATACTAATTTAATATGAAAGGGGTATAGAGTGATAATAAAAAAGAAATAACTGTGAAATTAAATGCTTCAGACTGCTTTTTGAGGTGCTGTCTTGTCACTTCAAAGTAATTTTAATACAGCTTTGTTTAGCATCAGTTGCACAAAAAATATATAGAAAAGAGTGATAAAATACTAGCTGAAAACAGTGACCCTGAATTAATAGTGAAGATCAGCTTATTTTTGTATCAAAAATATAACAACTTTGAATTCCAAGCACTATATAAATTATGTATTTACTGTACATTCCATTAAATGTGTAGTATGTTCTTGGTGCCATATTAATTACAGAATGTGGCTGAGGTGATTCACACCTCTTTCTGTTACACTGTGAGGACAAAGATGATAAAGGACTCGCTGTAACCAAAATAATTAAGGTGGTTGAGTCCATAAAAGACTTGTTTACAAGCTGTTGTCAAACACAAGGAATTGCCCCACTGGAGAATTTATATTAAGTTGCTGGAATTAATTTATTTTTTAGTTTATGTGTAAGGTGCTGGAAAGCAGCTTGGGAAAGAGAAGGACTTGAGGGCCCTGGTGGACACCCAAGTTGAACGTGAGTCAGCATTGTACTCTTGCTACAGAGAGGACTAATGGTGTCCTGGGCTGCATTAAGCAAAGTATTGCCAGCAGGTTGAGGGTGAGGATTCTTCCCCTCTGAGTAGCAGCAGCGCTGCTGAAACACACCTGGAGTGCTGTGTCCAGTTCTGGGTTTCTCAATGGAAAGGAGCATGGACATAATGGAGAGAGTCCAGAGAAAGGCCACTAAGATGATGGACTAGAGATGGACTTTCCTATGAGGAAAGACTGAGAGAACTGGGACACTTTAGTCTGGAGAAGAAAAGACTTCAGGGGGAAGTCATCAATGCATATAAATTCTGGAGAGACGGGTACAAGAAGGCTGAACCAGGATCTTCTCAATGGTGGCCAGTGATAGGACCAGGGGCAATGGGAATGAACTGAAACACAAGAAGTGACATCTGAACACCAGGAAAGACTTTGTTACTGTGAGGGTAATTGAGCACCGGCACAGGTTTCCCAGGGAGGTTGCAGACTCTCCCTCCTTGAAGATACTCAAAAGATATCTGGACATGGTCCTGGTCGATGAGGTATAGTTGTCCCTGCTAGAGCATGGTAGGTTGGATCAAATGACCTGAAGAGGTCCTTTCCGATTTCAAGTATTCAAATATTTCCCCATCCCTCTGTGCCACTTGGAGTGAAAGAGGTAGAAGAGGTGGGAGTGAAGAAATCAAGTTGAGCCTTGGAAAGAAGGGGTGTGCGTGGAGCAAAGGTGATTTAGCTGTTCTCATCATTCTGCTCTAGTATTAGATGGTAATAAATTATTTTTCCCTAGCTGAATTGTTTTAGCCATAAGGGTAATTTCTAAGGTCTTTATTGAGAACCATGAACTT
>VXBZ01006141.1:277573-374537 GCA_013399135.1 Heliornis fulica
AGGAAATATATAAATATATTTTTATATATATGGAACTCTACACAAATGTACTTCTGCCTTATAAAAGTTACTCTTTTTAAGAATGCACATCCTACTCTATAACTGTTATGAAAATCAACCTAGTCACATCTTTACTGCAAGATATCTTAGAATGATTTGGGTTGGAAGGAGTCTTTGAAGGTACTTTAGTCCAAACCCCTTCCCATAACATCTTTCACTGGATTAGACTGTTCAAAGCCTCATCCAGCCTGACTTTGAACACTTCCAAGGATGAAGCATCCACAGCTTCTCTCTACCTCCTGCTCCAGTATCTNAGTGAAAGAGGTAGAAGAGGTGGGAGTGAAGAAATCAAGTTGAGCCTTGGAAAGAAGGGGTGTGCGTGGAGCAAAGGTGATTTAGCTGTTCTCATCATTCTGCTCTAGTATTAGATGGTAATAAATTATTTTTCCCTAGCTGAATTGTTTTAGCCATAAGGGTAATTTCTAAGGTCTTTATTGAGAACCATGAACTTCTCATGTTTTCCCTCCCCAGTTGAAGCAGAGTAGTGAGAGAGTGGCTGTGGGTTGGGGGGCTGAATGTCTATCAAAGTCAACCAAACCCGGACAGAAATAGAAATGAGAGCTTTCAGCTTGATTGGAGCTTGTTAGCATATACTGCAATTGATTAAAAATCTAACAGGAAAAAGAGAGCTGGGGTTCACACACCAATTACAAAGAATGTGTCCTGTAAATGATTATGGGTTTTGTGTATATTNAGTCTTTGAAGGTACTTTAGTCCAAACCCCTTCCCATAACATCTTTCACTGGATTAGACTGTTCAAAGCCTCATCCAGCCTGACTTTGAACACTTCCAAGGATGAAGCATCCACAGCTTCTCTCTACCTCCTGCTCCAGTATCTTATCATCCTCATAATAAATTTTTTCTCATGCCCAATCTAAGGACTGACTTTAGAACTGTTATCTTTTGTCCTATCACTACAGGCCTTGATAAAAGGTGTATCTGTCTTTCCTGCAAGTCCTGCTTGCATACTGAAAGGTTGAAATAAGGTCTCATTGGAGCCTTCTCAAAACTGAGCAGTCCCAGCTCTCAGCCTTTCTTTATCAAAGTGTTCCAACCAACAACCAAATACCTTGGTTTGTTTGGTATAGAATTCTTCTGTACTTAATTCTCCACTCTTTCTTTTTGCTGTTGTTTTCCAAAACATAAACCTATTTTATATGCCAATTTGTTACCCTCACCATTAAAATATGACAAAAAAGTGTTCTTTCCCTTCTTTCAATGCTGTTAAAATCATTGCAGTGTTTTATTTTAACAGAATCCCTGTTTTTCCTGTAACTTTTATTACAAAATGAGGATATTTTTTAACTCTGAAGATAATAACTATTTAGACCCTTAGGTAACTGTTAGGAAATAAACAAGTTATGGTTCTATAACAAAGAAATTGTTTGTTCCAGCTACTACTCCACTAAATTTTGGGGTTTGCAGTGAAGCAGACTCTACAGGAAAAGTAAACATTGATCTCAGAATGTTCTGTAAATTCACAGCAAGAACATTTCATGTACTGTTAATCTGGTTAGCAAAATCTTCTGGGATTTTCCTTATCTCCTGATATTCCAAAACTGGAATTTGTCAGATGATAATGGGGTTGGATATGGCATTTCTTGGTATAGCCATGTGTCTTAAACTGAAGATGACAATTCTGTTGAAAATTTATTAGTCTTCATAATGTATTGATCAATGTTTTTGATACACATAAGAAAATGGCACAAACATATTATACAACTGTAAATTATTATGATAATTTCAACTTTTTAATACACTTAGAGGTTTAAAAGTAATTTTATAAAGAAAAGTCTAACAGTAATTCAGTTTAAAAGTTCTAGTAGAAATTTATTATTATTAAAAATGTCCTGTCTTTAGAGCTTCATAGCTTTCATTAATCACTGTTATTTTATGTAATACATTCTAGAGGAGCATGAATGAATTTCTATAAGAAAGTGAAACCTTTTTGCATTGTATTGACTGATGTTATTGATTCCTTTTACTCTGTATTACAACATTTTTTTTTTCTCTGTTATTCCCACCACCACCTCATATATTCACTGTTAGTAAATTCCACCATGTCTTTTTGCAAACACATTTTGAGCCTCTTTGGCTCATGTGATTTCTGCTTACAGTTAGGAACACCATTTGTTCTTTGTAATAAATTACATGGCAGAAAATTATTCTTTGCTATCCATTTCTTACGTTTCAAGAAAAAGAGCTCGTTGTTAAGGCTGTGTCATCAAAAAAAGATCCAGAAGCAGTGGTGAATTTTTAAATGTGTTGAATTTGTCTGGGAAAGAGTAAAATTTCTACATTGTAGCTGGTACATGGTTAAGTTTTGGATTTGTACTGAAAACAGGGTTGATAATAGGCATTTTCCTTACTGCTTAGCAGGACTTACACAGAGCCAAGAAGTTTTCTGCTTCTCACACCACACCACCAGTGAATAGGCTGGGGATCCACAAGGAGTTGGGAGAAAACACAACCAAGATAGCTGACCCCAACTACCCAAAGGGATGTTCTGCTCCATACATATTGGGTGTGCATGGGAAGGTTTTGGTAGTGGGGGCTACAGGAGTGGCTTCTATGAGAAGCTGCTAGAAGCTTCCCCTAAATCTTAGAGAGCCAATGCCAGCCAGCTCCTAGACAGACCTGCTGAGGCTGAGCCCCTCAGCAGTGGTGGTCACAGTTCTGGGAAAAAATAGCTAAGAAGGAGGAAAAAAAGCTACCCCAGCAACCAAACAAGAACAATTGCAGCTGGCAGGGAGAAGTGAGAATATGGAAGAGATAACTACCCAGACAGTTGCCAGTGAAGAAGGCGAGGGAGGAGATGGTCCAGGCACCAGAGCATAAATCCCCCTGTAGCCCATGGAGAAGATTATAGTGAAGCAGGCTGTCCCCCTGTAGGGAGATATATATATATAATTATGGATATAAACAATCAAGCAGATGTCCTCGTGAAACACATGAAGGACCCCATGCAGGTGGATGTGCCTGAAGGAAGCTGTGACCTGATGGGAAGTTCAAGCTTGAGCAGGCTCCTGTCAGGTCCTATGGTCAGTTGTTGGCAGGATTTGAGACCCTGTGGGGAACTCGTACTGGAGCAGTCCATTCCTGAAGGACGCCATAGAAGGCACCCACTCTAGAACAGTTTATGAAGAACTGAAGCCCATTGGATAGACTTACATTGGAGAAGTTTGTGGAGAGTCCCATGCTGGAGCAGGGCAGGAGTGGGAGGAGTCCTCTCCCCGAGGAGGAAAGAATAATAGAGAGAGACAACATGTGATGAACTGACCACAGCCTCAATTCCCATACCCCTTTGTCACTGGGTGGGGAGAAGAATAGAAAACCTGGAGTGAAGTTGAGCCTAGAAAGAAGGGAGGTATGAGGCAAATGTGCCTTAAAATTTGGTTTTATGTCTCAAAACTTGACTGTTTTGTTTTGTAATAATTTAAATTAGTTTTCCTGATTTGAGTCTGTTTTGCCTGTGATGATGATTGGTGGGTGATCTCACCCTGACCTTACCTTGACACATGATCTTTCTGCTGTATTTTCTCTCCCCTGTCTAGCTGAGGAGAGGAATGACAGAGCAGCTTTGGAGAGCACCTGGCATCCATCCTGGGTCAACCCATATGATGTCATGCTCAGCATATAAAGCTGTGGGAAGAAGAAGAAAGGGAGGGACATTTGGAGTGATGGTGTTTGTCTTCCTAAATAACCATTCTGCGTGGTGGATCCCTGCTTTCCTGGGGATGGCTGAACACCTGCCTGCCCATGGGAAGTGGGGAAGGAATTCCTTGTCTTGCTTTGTGCACACAGCTTTTGCTGCTTTCCCTATTACACTGTCTTTATCTCAACTCAAGAGTTTTCTCACTTTTACCCTTTTGATTCCCTCCCCAATCTCACTGGGGGAGAGTGAACAAGTGGTTGTGGGATGCTTAGCTGCTGGCTGAGGTTAAATCATGACATGTTTAATGAAATACATCATGTATTTCTGCAATGCACTTTCTTTTCACTATCTAATGAGCCCAACAAACTGCTGCATGTAAACCACGGTGTGCCAAAGTGGCATTCCAAAAGTTGGTGCTCAGGCACATGTTTAATTGCTTGAAGAAGTAGTCTGATTTCAGAACTCGTCATCTTTGAGGGACTCTCAATGAAAATTAGACCACTTCATTTCCCAATACAGGAGCCTGTAAATATGTATCCATCCAAGTGAATTTGGTTAAGTAGTGTCACTTATGGGCAAAATCACCTAATAATGCTACACAACATTGACCTTTTTAAAAATAATTTTTTAACAGAAATTTGACACAGTTTTACAGTGCTGTGATTAGACAATCAATACATCTTGCCATGTGCTATAAGGAATGTGTATTTCACTTTGTTGCGAGGATGAGAACATAGTATGAACTGTGATGAACACTGCTTGGTTCTGTTTAATACACTGCTACGTCATAATGCAGTTAGCTGAACTACACGGGCGCTGCCTACTACCTGAGTTTATGAAGACCAAGAAAACTTACAATAAATGCTATGACCCTGGAAATAGTCATCTAACTTGTTCTTACCAAGGGGATACTCTAGATAAGTCATGGCTGATAAGCTTAGTCCATAGTTATTCCAGAGAAATCTTGCTATCTGTAGTACATACATAATTTGTTCAGTTAATAACCATGATGCTATTGAAATGTTGCTCCATAAACCTGTGTTAGAAAGTATTCCCCATTTTGAAACAGTTTCCTTGTGGTAGTTGCTCTATGAAGAGAGCAAATTAGAATCAAATATAGCTGCCTATGAAAACAGAGTATCAAAACCAATTGTCAAATCACTAAATGACAATTCTAAGCATATGGAGGGCAGACATGAATGTGAACCCGGGTCCTTTGTTGAAATCCTAGGACTATATTTATGTTTAGAATTAACCACAGACTTGAAATTTTTAATTGAACAGGAGTCTCTTTGCAGCTTTTCCCTAACCATTATTTCTATAAAGCACAGGTACTTCAACCTTCTGAAACACCTGGCAGCTAGACTAATAGCTTCTTGGCAGCAGATTACAACCACTGGTATGTAGTGGCTACCAGATGAGCATTAATTTAGTTTTATATTAAGCATGCAAAGCAAGAAGAGAAAATATAATCATTTATTATTGTAGTAGTTCTAAGTTATAACCAGCTGTATGATTTATTCTTCAATTAAACTATGCAGTTTGTACAAAGTCTTCTTCCTGTATTAATCATGCAAACTGGCTCGTTATTTATAACTAAAAAAAGCAGATGGGCCCGGCCTTCAAGTAATGATTCGGAAAGGTTTCCTATTTGCAACACCCTACACATTAAGCATGGCAGGGGAGATGAAACATTTGATATGAAAGAAAAAATGGATAGTGTAGAATTTTCCAGGTTTGTATTACAATAGTCTCAATCTGCTGTTACTCTGTAAATTGAAGTTAAATGCTGCTATCATTTACAGCGCTCACAGCCCTTAGACAGCTGAAAGTCACTGGCTGTCAATGAAGGTGAATATTTGGTTTACGATTTTTACAAATTTGGTTGTGATTGTTACATTATTCCCTAGGAAAGATGAAGTGAATGCTGGTTATACATGTCAGAAAAGAGAATTTGTGATAAATCTGTGGCTTTACTTTCTGAGACCATTGCCTCTCTTAGGCATATATGCCCATACATAACTAGTACGGAAGAGGATAAAGTCTCTAGTGCACAAAGAGGATATGTTGGGGACAACAGTCTAGGTTACTCCTGCATTAGGCTTTCTGGTCAAGGACCTGAGTGGGCCAGGTGAGTGATGCAGAAGGATGGACAGGTCTGATGAAGGTCTGATTTTGGGTAAGATTAGCCAATACATTAGGCTGCATGATGCTAATTGCTACATAGTATTGAACGCCGTCACTACTATGCTATATGCTATAGCAACAGTATTACAGTAAGAATCACTCAGACTGATGAAGAATGAACTTTGATGAAACCAAGCAAAGCTCAGTGGGGATAAAAACAGAACTGACTTCAGCAATGAGCACTCAGCAACTTCCACATGATTGACACCTTCAACCTGCAGACTGTGAATATGGACCATGCCAAATACATCAGATATGAGCTCTGGATGCACCATACAGCAATCCAATGCCACATGCCATTTCCCTTGCCCTGCGAGACTGTTATGAGCGATGGAGCCCAAAGTCTCGACGGACTAGATGAATGTAATATGCACATGTTAGAGGACCAATAGAATAGGGGAATGATATCTGTATATATCAAAACACAGGAAAAGTGGTGGTGATTAATTGGGATGTATTGGGAAATATGGGACCTGGGCATGACATAAGTGGTAAGGAATAAGGAGTGATTACTGTACTGGTACAGGAGTACTGGTACTGGCTGGGATGGAGTTAATGTTCTTCCTAGTAGCTGGCATAGTGCTGAGTTTTGTATTTAGTGAGAGTAATGTTAATAGCACACTGATGGTTTTAGTCGTTGCTGGGTAGTTGTGGTGCATACATTAAGTCAAGGAGTTTTCAGCCTCTCACTCCCTGCCAGGTGCACAAGAACCTGGGAGAGCACAGCCAGGACAGCCGGCTCAGGCTGGCCAGGGGGATACTCCCTGGCATAGAACATCATACTCCAGAAAAACCAGCAAAGCCAGACTGGAGTTAGTCTCACCACTTGGAAATAGACTGAGCATCAAATTGTTGGGGCTTTTTTCCCTTTCACATGTGGTGTGCAATTGCAGATGTGCACACATCTGCAATTGCAGATGTGCTGCTGTTGTTCTTATTAAAAAAAAAATTAAAAAATCCTTTTTTATGCTATAGAACTTGTCTCAACCCACAAGTGGTTGGTTTTGAGTTTTTTTCCATTCTTCTTCCATTCTCCTGGGTGGGGGGGTTGGGGAGTGGGGAGGGAAGGGATTGGGGAGCGGTGCAGGGGAAGGCTGAGCAAGCTTCTGTTTGTTGCTTCTTTATTTATAATTGAGGCTCACACCAGATTATTTAATGTGTAATAGAGGAAACAAATCCATCCAAGCTAAATATTTTTTTATAAATTAAATTAATAAAAGCCTACAAGTTATACTATAAAACAAATATCATTAGTAAACATAGTCTTCTTTTCCCCTTGATTTTTTTTTCTTATATTCTTCATCTTCTTCATCCTTTTACATTTTATTTTTCCACCTCACACTTTTATTCAGTAAGCTCTTTGCTCTGTTTCTGGGGTTTCTTAAGAACGATCCTGTGTTCTCTATGATGTAAAGAATTACTCACGCAGTTGGCCAAAAAGAATGCATTTCTTATGATGCTGTTTTTAATCTGTAATAATGTATTAATAAATAAATGAGACACATATTAGTCATGGTGACAAAAAATGTCTAATCTACAGGACAAGTCTTTGTTACAGTAATGCAGTTCAGTGCAAAAACTCTGTAACTTAAAGTTCTGAACAATTGTATTCGTTAAAATAGAAATTATTTATTCCCTATTATAAATCATTGAATAAAAGTAATTAGTGAAGAGAGAAAGCCTTCAGGAAAAAGAAAAATAGTATTATTCTCATTTTTTCCAACCCCTAATATCAATAAGTACTAAATTTGGTGGCAAATGTTGTAGGAGCTGATAATACAACTAAATTGAATTTTGAATTGATTATATCACAGGGGATCTTTCTAGGGGATTTATGGTAAAGAAATGTGTGGAATACTAGCTTACCTCTATAGACTATTATGTGATCCAAAGTTCATCCTTTAGAATGTCATCGCTTTCACCTGCTTTCTGCTTTACCCCACACCAAATTTGCTTCATGCAGAAATACCAAATTTCATAGGCCACCCATATCCCTGGCATAAGACAACAGCCATTCATGGCAGCAGGTTTTTCTATTTCTGAGAAGACAAACACTGAACCCAGGAATGTCAGCTGACACCTTCACATGGGCATTTTGAAATAAGGCACCAAATTGCCATGGTATTTTGTGCTTGAACATGTAGTGTTGGGGTGACATAGCACAGGATATACGTTGCGCTGAACTCAGAAGAAAATTTGACATCAGCTAAGGTTATACGTACATAGTTATTTCAGTTACTTCTCAAAGCAATGTGTAGCCTTGACTGGCAGAATGCCTACTGGATATGAAGCACTAGATTCAAGTTAATTTCTGACTCTCTGGAATCTAGGTATTAAACTATTTTTAATTTAAGTACTCTAAGCAGGAGATGTGTCTTTCATTTTTATTCAGGTGCCTGTAGGCATCTCTTCCTCTGCATTGTTTAAGGCCAATGTATTTAACACACTAATTTTTCTTTCTCTTTTTTCCCAATCCTGAAGTTTTAAGATATCAGATTTTGAAACAATTTCTTTCATGGTTTTAGTTGGATGGTTTGACAGAGAAAACTGGTGTCTCACCTGGGTTACACGTTTGCCTGAGTAGACAATTGTAATTGTTGCATAGCTCTGGATCACATGCAGCCTTAATGCAATAAATGTTTTAATGAAGTCAGGAAGTAGATGATGGCAAAGAACATTTCTTCCCTGTGGGTAAATTATGATGTATTGTTTTTCCTTACCATACATTAACTAGCTTCAACTTCTTCCCATGTAATGTTTTGTGCTCACTCTATTACTTGAGCCCTCTAATGATTTTACAGCTAATTGGGTTTCTGTTTCTTCCTTCAGCATGCACAGATTGTGCAACTTGTTCTGCTTCATGAAAATTTCTCTTGGGCACACTGAATGATTTCTGTTCTGAGCTAGTTCATGGAAGTTTTGGGTTAGATTTGTTTGGTTTCTCTCAAAGGCCTCTGCCATACTATACTTCCTTTCAGATTCCAAATTTAAGGGGCTTATAAAATATTTTTAATTAGTATTTTTATTTTTTGTTGGTTTGGGGTTCTTTTTCTATATGTATATATCTTCTCAGTACTATTCTGATTTTTAAATTACCATTTTACTTATTTCTTTAGACATATTCCCTTTTTCTTTAAAAGTTGCATCTCCATGTGATCTGCCATTTTGAATTTACTTTTTTCAATCTCCCTGAGTTCTTTAACTGCCAAAAATATCAGTGTAACAGAAATCAAATTTCACAAGTAAATGAATCACGTAACAGAAATAATGTGCTCTTACTATGTCTTCTTATTAAGCATATTTTTCCTCCTTTGTCAGTGTGAGGTTCTCCCACAGCACAGTCATATTATTATAGTGGCCTGATAGTACAATAATCTGAATTGAGTACGTGACAATTATTTTAGAGAAACCACTTGAGGGGCAACCCCCCAGTCTCTTTTTCTATTTAGGTAGATGCTAAATGCATGTACATCCAAATAACTGTATAAAAAGCAGGTAGATCCAAATGTATTTATTATACCTGTTGTGTATGTACCAGCATATAAAACTATATATTGTTTGTTATGTATATGTGTTATATATTTTACAGACAGTATACATACAGCAACAGTGTTCAAGTAATTCATCAGGTTCTTTTAACTTCTTAAAATCTTCATTAACACCATGAAATGGTTCTGTGGAAAGCTCAGCATTTGTGAATTGTTGAAGACTTCTAAGCCCACAAAATATAGGATGTAACTGTTGGGTAAACTTTGTGCAAACATTCAGCATGTCAGGATAGAAAAAGTAAGAGTAGTAAGTGATGTATGGACTTTGAATAGTTGGAAAGCCTTAAAAGGAAAAAAAGGATTTTGAGACTGATTTTTAGCCTACGTTATTTATATCAAATCATAGGATGATCCTGGTTAGAGTATCATAGGATACTATGATACATAGTCCCTCCTGCTCAAAGCAAGACCAGTTGTGAGATCAGACAAAGTTACCCAGGGTTTTATTCAGTTTGGGTCTTAAAGGATGGAGACTACAGAACCTGTCTAGACAAACTGGTCCATTCTTTACTGTCCTCACATTGAAAATGTAGATTTTGTTTTCCTTCTGTCTAGTCTCTATACTATTTTTATGTCATCCTACCACCATTACCCCTTGACTTTTTGAAGCATAACATAATGAAGAACCAGATGTCTGAGATCTTGATGACATTGTAAGTAGGATCAAGCTGCTGCTTGATCCCCCCTGAGGTGCTCACTTCTCCATGCTGAAAAAAATGCCCTTTCCTTCAGCCTTTCTTTGCAGTTCTAGAGATCCAGTCATTGATCATACTGGTATCTGTCTGCTAAATTTCCTCTAGCTTTTTTGATGTATTTCTTGTATTGGGGTATGCAAAACTGGTATTAGAGCTGTGCATTTGTGAAGGGAGCAGGGGGGGCAGATATATTTTGTCTCTATCTTCTGGCTGTGCTGCTGCTTTGTGACTGTGCTGCTTCTTTGTGGTTGCAGCTTCTGTTTGCCAAAAGTGCAACATCCTGACTTGGATATAGGAATATTGTGAGTGACAGTGATTAAATAATTTGTAAAACAAGGTGAATGGCATCCATGACCCTTCTCTTATCCAAAAATCTAATCACTTGATCATGTAAAGCAGTTGTGATGATCAGCCATGATTCAGCACTGCTGAATCCTTGCTGAGAGTTTCCATTCTTGCAAGACATTTCTCCCAGCATCTTTGGCTGCAGCCCATTGGATGCCACAGGCTCCTGCGGCAGGAAATCCCTGAGCTGATCCTCATCAGTTGCTGGTAGTTTCTCTCCTCCTTGAAGTCTTTCACTAAATACGGTGGCCTTGTTAGTGAAAAAAGACATCAGCCTTATCTGTGTCCCCTGTCAGCAAATCATCTGGAATGTTCAACTGCAGGCCCACATTTTCCTAGCTACTTTTAGAAATGCAACCTGTTTCTCTGAGCTGAGAAAGAAAAAGTTCAGAAGTCACTTAGGCCTGTAGAGGCAATAATAAAATAGCTTTAGAAACAATTTTTTAGTTAATTGCATAAAGAGGATGACTGAGCATGCCTAGAATAGGTCGTTGTCTTAAAAAATTACATTTAAGGACTCTATTTCCAGTGATACTTTGTGTGCGTGCATGTGATAATATAATTTGGTGTCACAAAATATAGATACAAATACACTAAAAATGCTTTGGTTGAATTAATTGCATATTCAATTGGCAATATATTGGGACTTGACATCTTCTTGGACAGTGTATGTACAGAGTAGGACTCTTGCAATGTTGGCTTTGAAGAGAAGGTACATGACCTTTTGTTTTCTTTGGGTTTCCATTTGAAGTAGATATAAGAAAGCTTGTTAAGGTTAAAAATATCTATTAAAAAAAAATCTTTGCAATTGCTTGTTTTAATGTAGGGTAAAATTTTGTTTGTTCCTGTGCAGCAATATTATTTATTCATTACAATGAACATGAGAGGAAAAAAAAGTAAGAGTTAATTGAAATACTCTTAGAGGATAAAGCTATCATAGTCTAAATTAAAATAAACAAACAAAAAGCCTGACCAAACCAAACATGAACTTTCTGTTGACTTTCCAAGTTTTTATAATTTTCTTTGTTAGAATTTTTTTTCTTGTTTGTTGCTCTTAGTGTTTCTAATGTATTTCATTAAACAATCATTATTTGTCTAATGAAGTCTGGAGTTAATAATTACTTTTTTCCAGACACTTATTTTCTAATTCTGAATCTATCAAAATGATCAAAGAGCTAGAGGAAAGAGCGCACTGGTGCTTTTTGATGCACTTTCTTTGCACAGTATGTTGTTTCTCTTTTCTTGTGATCAAAGACTACACACTGAATGCCATAGTTATTTAGTTACCCTGTGAGGGGAGAAATAAACAAAGAGTGCTTATAAATTCTTATTTTCATGGCAGCATTTGGTTATTGAAATTTCTGATATTTGGACAGAGTAGAATTATCCAACTATGTCCGGGATTGTGAAGGAACTTGTCTGTGAAATGAGGCCTATATAGGAATACTTTCTGACTTTGTTTATCAAGATTTATCTAATCTTTATCTATTAAGAACATGTCAAGTAAATTATGTAAATAACATGATGTGTTCAGTTACTTTTCCTGTTAATCTTAAAGGAAAAGGATGAAGGAACAAGAAGCCAGGTGACTTTTCTACTTAGCGAGGAGGCTATCACATAGAAACTGGGTAGAGTCAGTGACTGCCTAGTCAGTGAAAGAGTATCTTGGCTCCTAACTTTCAATATATGAAGTTAAGACCTTGGGAAGTCCATTCAGCTTATCTTGCTTTTGACAAAATTTTTAAAATTATATATATATATATATATATATATATATATATATATATATATATATATATATATATATATATATATATATATATATATATATATATATATATATATATACATATATAGGTATATCTATATATTAAAAATATAATTTTATAATTATGTATACACACACACACACATTTGGGTTTTTTTTTTTTCCTTTATGGTACAATCTGATGTGTCACAAAGTTTTCCTGTGTTGTCCAATTGAATAGCCCGGAGGAAAAGTTGGGAAATTAAAGGAAATAACCCTTTACATTTTCTGGCTCTCAGGAGAGGTGATGCTGGTAAGTTTAAAATTAAAAAATAGTGAAAGCATCTCACTTTGCTGTCTGAGCAACCTTGATGAAAACAGTAAGTGCAAACTGTAACATTGCAGGGAGTGGATTATATTTAGCATTACTAGTATTCCCTGGTTGGTTTTTTTTGTGTCATTTGATATTAATTAAAAGTTTTTCCCATTAATGCAGGTTATATTTTATGTACAATTTTTCTTACATTCTTATGAAAGCTGCTTATTGATTATTAACTGTTGTGCAATTATATTATTTTTTTTTACCCACTATTTTTTTCTGTCCACAATGAAAGGAAAGATATTTGCCAAGAAGTTTTATTACTGCATTTGCCAGTGCTTCCGAACCTGCTCCTGCTGCCTAAGAGAGAGGAATAAATAGATGTCTATTTCCAGACTGCTTCAGTGGCCTCTTACCAGATCACAGAAGGGTAGAGGTTGGAAGGGACTTCTGGACGTCACTTGGTCCAAACCCTCCTACTTACAAGGCCACCAAGAGCCAGATGACCAGGATGGTTTCAAGACGGCCTTTGAATTTGTCTCATCATTGAGACTCTGAAACCTTCCCTGGAAACCAGTGCCAGTTCTCAGTCACCTTCATAGTAACAAAGTCCAGAGGGAACTTCTCTTGGTTTAGATTGTGCCCAGTTGTTACTGGGCACCACTGAAAAGCCAGCCTGGCTCAACTTTCTTTGTACCCTCTCCTCATGTATTTATACACATTAGGGAGATCCCTCCTGAGCATTTTGTTTTCCAGGCTGACAAGCTCCAGCTCCCTTAGTCTTTCATAACAGAAGAGGTGTTCTAGGCCCTTGGTCACATTTGTGTCCATTCACCTGAGTCACTGATAGAGTTGGACCAGGTGAAGGCTCATGAAGGCTGTGACCTCACGGTAAACCTCTGCTTTAGCAGGTAATCTGGCAGGATTTATGAGCTTGTGGAGGACCCACTCTGGAGCCGTCTATTCCTGAAGGTCTTCACCCTGTGGAAGAGACCCATGCTAGATGGAGCAGTTTGTGAAGACTGTAACCTGTGGAAAGGGCTCATGTTGGAGAACTTCGTGGAGGACTGTCTCCCATGAAAGGCAGTTCCCCCACACTGTGTTTCCTTGTCTCTAGGTTGGAGATACATGGATTGATGGGTGGACTGTTCAGTGGATAAGGAATTGGCTGGATGGTCACATCCAGAGAGTGGAGGTCAATGGCTAGATGTCCAGATAGAAGACAATGAGAATCAGTGACCCTCAAGGGTCCGTATTGGGACCAGTTTAATATCTTTATTGATGATATTGACAGTGGGATTGAGTGGACCCTCAGAAAGTTCACTGACAACACCAAGCTGAGTGGTGAAATTAACATGCCAAAGGGACAGGATGCCAACCAGAGGTACATGGACAGGCTGGAGAAATAGAACAAGGTGACCCTTATGAGATTCAACAAAGCCAAGGGCAGGGTCCTGCACCTGGGTCATGACAATCCTCATTGTTATAGGTTAGGAGATGACGTGCTGGAAAGCAGCCCTGAGGAAAAGAACTGTATTTAAGGTTGTTTTAAAAAGCCTGTTTATAGATGAAATGACAAAACAGTTTTAATGTACAGCTGTCGGATGCAGGTCTTGAAATCTGTAGTCTTGATATTCCTAATCTATCTGCAGGTTGGCCAGCCCCAGCAGATTTTGATGTCCTAGATGTAACAACAGCTTTTTAAAATAGTTTATTACATGCCAAATAGTAAATGATATGTTTTATCAAACAGTTGTCTGTGTAACTTCAGTTTCTGTTTTCATTTCCAAGGACACCACACTCCAAATTTTGTATGTAGATGTTTAGTTGCTGAATGATATACTAAATAATATTGTTATAGCAGACAATTGATAGCCATTGGAGGTGTCTGCTGTGTCTCTGACTCTTTTGTGTCAATATTTTCTACTTAAAAACAGTGGAAAACTTCAAATGTATTCCACATAGGAACATTCTTTGGATGTTAACAACTGCTCTAGGAAGGAGAAGAAAAGTGTTTGTGTTTGCCTCTTCCAAAACTACAGGTGACCAGTTGTTCCTCACTAAACTGTGTGTTATTGTCTTGCTCAGAACCACCAGGGAAGATGTTTTTTCACAGGGAAGTGTGGATTAGGTTTGCCAGTGTAATGAAGCATTTCTGTAAGCTACCGCATAACGATTATTAAATGAGGTTTCTTTTTCTTTCTTTCTTTTTTTTTTTTTGCTTCCAATTATAAATCATTCAGGCAGAGAAAATACTATGCTTCTTCTAGTCTTTCATGTATTAGTATTATTAGAGGGCATGTTTTCTAATTATTAGCTTCTTTATGTTCTTATGATATGCTAGACTGTTGTGTGGTGGTGCTTCCCTGGGCTTGGTGCGCTCAGGGGTGCATCCTTCAGAGGAAAATCAGTTGCCAAAGCAAAAGGAAAGCCATAACTTCACCCTTTATGGAGGTAGCTGTATGTGGTTGATTCAGTGAAGAATTCTTTGTGGGAAATATTTTTGAGGAAAAAAAAGCATTTGAAAGGACAGTGTTGGGGACATTTGCTTTAACATCTACACTTTGGGATGAAGTTCATGAAGAATATAAAGACTACTCTAGCTATTCTTTGAAGTCTAAATTCTGCTTCGCTCTGACTCAGTTCTTCAATCCCAGGTAGGATCTGGGTAACAGAAAGGGTGAAAGAAGTGCCACACCAAATGATAGCTTCCTGAAAGATTCTTCTTCTGTTCAGCGTCTGCTTGATGTCAGTTTTCAAAGCAGTCTGACTTACTGAGCTGTACCGTGTTTTCTCTGAATACTCTGATATAATTTACTGGGGACATGAACAATAGTTTCTGTCCCACTGGCCCAATCGCTAAGGATATGGGAAAGGGAAAAAAAAAAGATTTGAGCATCATTTGGAGTTTGCATCTTCATCCAGTCATATGAAAGATTAAATAATTGTATTTATTTAAAGGCAGCAATGGAGGAGTTGTATAAAACATTCCTGTATGAATATTAGACTTTGCCATAAATATACCTCGTTACATGAGCATAACTTTTCATGTCCTTTCTTTAGATGGATCATCTTTGATTAATAAGAAGTGTGAGACAGTAAAACTAAAACACTCTGTGCTGTCATAAAGTAGAATGTAGTAGTCTAGCTTACTTTTTTTTTTCTATGATTTGGCACAGTGTAATATTATATGGAGAGCAAAATAAATTTCCTTTTTTTGTTTTCGCCTACCTATTTAATATTATTTAACTAAGTACTTAAATAACCTAATGAACACATCTTTAGTTTCAGACTGCTTTTCTGTTAGCAGAAAAGCTTCTGTAAGCAGAAAAGCTTTTTTTCTTTTTCTGTTTTCTTTTGAAGCTGCATTGTTTATAATTCAGTGTGGAGTTTTGCTTTGTTATATGCTGGTTTAACCAGATTCTTCCACATTCCCTCATCCCACCTTTCTTTAGGTCATATATATATATGCTTTCGGGGAAAATCTCACAAAATACGGCCAGTGCAGATACATCTTAATGCCATTACACAAGCATGTTTTGAGCTCGGTCTGTTTGGATCAAGTAAACTTGCACAGGCAACAAATGCATCATCATGGATACATTCTGCATTTATTAATGTATGACTTGGCAACATTAGGAAATCTCCAAAGACTGCGTTTAAGTTTCCCTTTTTAAGCTTCCCTTAAAGGAAAAAAGGAATCAAGCAGAATGGACAATTTGGAGAAACACACAGAGCTCCTACTCTGACAGAATTAGTTGCTTTTTTGAGGACTCCCCTTCCCCTGATATAAGGAGTCACATCAACTGGTGATTGCATTACCATTTTCTTATAGATATAAGTGCACACATGGTAGGAATTGAGACTTACATCAGAGGCCTGCCTCAGGTTCCATAGAAATTCTTTCGTGAATCTTTGTTTCGATATCTGGTGTTTGGGATAAGACAACTGTGATCCTCCCTCTTGAATATAGTTTCAATGATATATTATTAGCTGTTACAAAATGCAAGCAATTGTTGGAGGGGGGGGGAATAAATGAAAAAAAAGGTGTCTTTCCCTATGAAAAAGAACTAATTAGAAATTTGCCTATTTATGTATAAATAGAAATTCAGATGACATACGTTTAGTTACATTTTAAGTGTACCTGAGTATCTGGCCAACAGTGGGCACTGCTGACAAAGCTTCACAACATGACATGCTCTGTGCAGTGTGTGGGGATTCAAGTGCGCACACCATGGTCTGTCTCCTTGAGCACTAGAAAGCCTGCGTTCTCAGCTGCTGCAGGTCCCTGCAATGCTTGTTTTCTTTCTTGCAGCTGATGTCAGCCCAAATAAAATATTATTCTTGAAAGTGAGTGATAAGTAGTGAGGTCACCTTTTAAAGTGCCTTCCTACACCTTACAGATCTTGTCACTCTAATGAGTGAGGAATGGCTGTTAATTCCTGCTTGAGGAATTTAAATGCAAGTAAAAATGCTTAACTTTTATCCAAAATAAACAATACGATTTTATTGTATTGTCAGATGTTAATGGCTGCACAGAGTACCGTGGGAGGGAGTGCTAAATTTAGATTACTTCTTTAAAGTAAATAGCAGGGTAAACTAATTAAATGAAGTATAAAATATGCATCATATTAAAAGGTGTCTATGATTAGCAGAGGAGAATTTAACTTTCATCTACAGCCACATATAGAGGCTGTGTGTGTTTTGAGCCTGTACTTAATGGATTTCATAGGTGATTGCATAGTAAATCCATGTTTATTTTCAGTCTCCTTACAAATTTTTTGAATAGAATAGTAAGAATGGAAGGGCTGGGAACAACTCATACGTTCTGACAAAGCACATCTAATAAAATCAGGCTAAACACTGAGGTAATTTTTATTTTTCACTTTGAAAGTCCAGAAATCTTGCGATGCTTGAATTGGCTGCTGGTGTGTTACAGCCTTCATTATGCCAGTCCCAGATCCCATAAAGGATGAGAGGATGGAAAAATATTGGGATACAGGTGCCTGATCTGAAAGAGAAACGGGGAAGTTAAATTGTGAACTGGCCAAATGAGCATATAAGAGCATGTTTTCTTCTCTTTGCCTATTTATCAAAGATAAATGGTTGACCAGGTTCTAATTCACTTGTGCAAATCCAGGCAGATCCCAACCAGGTGAATTTAGAGATCTTTTGTATTATTTTCCTGAACTCCCTGAAGCACTCCTTGAAGCAGGGGTTTATAAAATTCCTGGCTGTGTCTTTACAGAATTTAGTTGTAATTTCTGAAAAAAAAAAAACAAACAAACTAGTGCATCCTAGAGCACTCCTTAAAAGCTTGACACCAGGTTTACAGTGATTGTTTTATATTTATTCATCACTGTTTTGGAAAAAAAAAAAAAGAACAAAACCATAAACCACGGAAGGTAAAGGCTGTGATCCCATGGAAAGCCAGCACTGGAGCAGGCTCCCTGTAGAATCTGGAGCCCACATTGGACCAGGTTTGCTGGAAGGACTTGGGATACCATGAGGTACCCACACTGGAGCTGTCTGGTCCTGAAGGACTGCACTCCATGTAAGGGACCCACACTGGAGCAGTTTGCGAAGAACTATAAGCTGCGGGAGGGACTCACAATGGAGAACTTCATGTAGGACTGTCTCCCCTGAGACAGATGTGTGTGTCCCCACCTCTGGAGAAGGGGAAGAGTGTGAGGAGACCTCCCCCTGAGGAGAAAGGAGCAGCAGAGAATGTGTAATGAACTGACCACACATACCCCTTTCGCTGACTCCATGTGCCACCTAAAGGGAGTAAAGTTAAGCCCCAGGAGAAGGGAGGAGTGGGGTGAAGGTGTTTTAAGATTTTTATTTCTCATTATCCTACTCAGTTTTGATAGGGTTAAATTAGATTAACCTTCTTCCTAGCTGAGTCTGTCTTGCCCAGGACCTTAACTGGTGAGTGAGCTTTCCATGTCCCTATCTTGTCCCACCAGCTGATTGTTGTATTTTCTTTCCCTTGTCCACAAGAGGAGGAGAGTGGTGGAGCAGCTTTGGTGAGAACTGGCATCTAGCCAGGGTCAACCTACTGCAACAACCTTCATAGTATAGTTCTTTATTATGTAAATTGTTTTGTCAAGCATCTACAAGAAGCATTAACTTCTTGTCAAATAGAGGTTCCAATGTAAGAAAAAAACCTGTTGTGTGAGACTGTGATTTCATTTTTTTTTTTGTTCAGTGTCTTTTGGGGTGTGTTTTTTTGTTTGTTTGCTTGGGCTTTTTTAAAGAGATGATTCAGTTTTAGGTGACAAAGTCTTATGTCTTGATAAAAATTTCTCCCTTAATGACTGTTTTTCTTCTTTTTCAACTGCAGAGTAGCAGACTAAACTCTTTAAGATTAGTAAATGTTGATCTCTGGCATTTTTTCTGTAATAAAAGTAAACTGGTATTTGCATGGTTTTCTTTGGTGTTATTTGGCATTTTATTGGATTCTGCTCTTGAAAATGCCACCTGTTTCTTCAAAATAAAATATTGTTTGGAAAAATACATAAAGTTATGGGTGATAAACTTATGAGCATAAGTGATAAGAAGAACAAATGTTCTGGTGTTTTGAAAACATTGGGTGTGTATTATATCATCTTAATAGTTTTATTTTGGGTGTTGAGTTAATGAATAATTACAGCTGATAACAAGAGCAGGGATGCTATATATTGATAGTGTTGCATCCTAGCTGATTTAGAGTTTCTCATTTGTGCAAAGCAAGCTCTCCCTAGTGCATCACATTCCATCAGTTTGCAAGAAAGAATAAAATAAAATAAACCCCTGTTTAATTCATATACTCATTTATTTAATTTGTTTTAATCCTGATAGAGGCCAGATTAAAAGTCTGCTAGTAACAGTAACCATGTGGTGAAAGAGTACAAATTTTTAAAATGCAAGAGTGTGTAATAGAACATATTTGGTCTTCTAACAGATTTGAATGTTTAAATACAGAATTTCCAAAGTAGTCTAGTGCTCTGTTGGTCAAAAGAAAACACTAGAGGGGAAAACTAACAAAACTATAAAATATGTACAACGTCATGGGGCCAGGTAAACTTGAGTTGAATGTGGGGTGCAATACTCACAGATTTGCTTGGCAGGAAGTAGTGCTACTTCTTGGGTTTCATCACATCTCCAAGTGAAGTATAGCTAATTTGCTTGCTAATGCTGCCTCTCATGGTTGTTGATAACCAGATAAAATGACTGTATTAAAGCTATGGCTGCCCTACCAGAGACTAGGTCAGAGTCCTATTGTTCTTAACACTGGTGGGAGAAGGCATTAAGGTGATTTGAGCTATCTTACTCTATGAAAACAGACAAGTTTCTAGTGTATTGTCCTCTCCTATGTGTGTTTAAATGATCGCTTTCACGCTATTTTTTTACTGGAACCTGTGATATTTACTCCCTGCAAAGTTTAGTGCCTGTGAGTTTTACCTTACTTTCCCTTCTATTTCCTGACTCTTTCTGCTTCTGGGCATTCCAGAAATGTAGAGACACTGGAGAATATGGTAATATGGCTACAAAATTGGCAAGGAATACAGACCCCAGCATGAAGAAGGCAGTATGCCAAGTAAACAGCCCCTTGCAACAGGGAGTTTATTATTCAGGCTAGGTTTTGGATGATGTTTTGAGGCTGGAAATAGGACAGGTAACAATCTCTGAATGATGGTCAGTGTAGAGCTAGAGTTGCAACATTCATACAGTGATGTTTTAGTTTAAGTGCAAAGTACCTTTCTAGGGAGTAGGAATTAGCAAGTGATTCTTGGATTTCTGTTTGACATGTTATAAGTCAGATTCGCATCCACAGGGGTCGTGTTTCCCCCACAGTGCTATGTCTTGGTTTTGGTCTAAAGGTTTGCATGGTCAGTTTTGATTTCATGTGAAAGGTTTTTCATCACTCCATCAGGAATTTCATTTCTCAATCACAACCCTGAGATGGACTGTTGAGGACTGGGAAGTGGGCTCTGGAAGCCATCTAGGTCCCTGGTGCCATGACCAATTTTTGCCAACATGTATGTTCTGTCTGACACCCCCCACCCCCCCAAGTGTATTTCTGTATTCTGCAGCTGCAGATGCATGTGGTGAACTGAGTTACTGAACTAACCCATAAGAACACTTTCTTTCCTAAAGCAAGATAATTATACTTTCAGCAGGAACTGTCTTAATGGATGGAATGAAGTCTACAGGACAGATCTGAAAAAGAAACATCAGCAGTAACAATGGAAGGGTGCACACAGTGGCAGTAGGAACAACACTGTTTCATAAAGAAAACACGGATAGCGTGTTGTATGTTTTGCTGTGTAAGTACACATTATCTTACAGGCAGTAGCCCTTTATTTGTTGAGAAGAGCCTTCTCCTGGGGTAATTATTATCCTAAAGAGGAGGCTTGAGTATAATATGAATTCTGTAAATAAGGTGAAACTACTGCATGCAGTGAATGTTCTCATTTATTATTCCTTTAAAGAATAGCATTCTTTCATGAATAATTCAGTTTTACAAATCATTATTATGCTGTAAATTATTAAGTTGCATAAATTATTCTTTGTATGCAATGTGTAAGTTTGAAGATACAATAGAATTTTATGCTTTTCACAAGATGACAGAAGCCATTTTGCCTTCTTATTCATTCATTTGGAAAGACTGAAGTTCTTAATTTTTTTTTTTTTTAATATAACTGAATCAAGTTTTGACCGAAAAGTTATTTTATCATATGGTACTTCCGTAAGTGAATATAGGGAATTCTAGAAGAAACAACTTTCTGTAAATTGATGAGAAAAATTACAGGTCAAAACACATGTATTTGTCTGTAAATAAGTTTGTAAAGACTAAAATTCTGTTGTGCAGGTAATGATGTTTGACCATCACCACTCACCCCCCAACATCCCTTCCTCAATCTAAATCCTTCCAAGCCAAAACAGAACACCACTACAACACAACTCCCTTGGGCTGAGTTTACTCCCGTGCGGATAAATCACAGCTGGCATTGTTAATCCAGTTGGAGGTGGGCAGTATACAAACAGTTAGCCTTTTTAGAAGAACCAAGGAGATTTCATGTTCTTTTTCGTCTGAAACTTGACAGCTAATATCTCAAAGATAAATTGTCAGTGTTAGTGTTAGAGTCTTTCACAGTGTTATCTCCACTCTCATATAATGCCAGCTAATTTCAGGCTTAACTGTAAGTCTTCTTGTGATTTCTAATGGATCTGTAAGGCATTTTCTGTGACTTCACTAGCCAATGCCGTGTTGCAGAAAGTAATTTTATATTAATTTGGTCCATTTATTTTTTTCATTATTATATTTTTAACAGAAGAGTTAATGCATATGCCAAAAAGGAAAACTAATCTCATGCCAAGCTATTCTGTTCATAGATGCTATCTTTGTTTTTACTGTTAGTAGTGATTCTGCAACCTGACAGGCCACCTTTTTCTCTTTATTGAGCAGCAGAAGGTATATGATTTTACATTTAGTTAGTTGTCTTTTTTCAAAAAGATTTTGAAGCATTTCCAAATTATATGAAAGTAACACTGATGGTAGCCTAGCATTCTCCTGAGGCAATGCATATCAGTGGTCCTTCTGAGTTACGAATAACTAATTTCTTTAATTAATTTGTCATATTCTTTTTACTCTTCTGCATGGTGTTCTTTCACTCCTCTGTACTATCTTTGCTGCAGTAAGTTTAATGATAATGTTAACTTGGGCAAGGAATGATGTAAAAAAATCTTGTAAAAAAATGTGTATCTTTCACTTTCCATGCAAAATCGCATTACAGGATTTTCTCACTGCAGACTGGAATTATTAATAGTCAAAAGAGAAGTATAGTTCATATCACACTAGAAGAGTCCACAACAAACCCATATTTCTGTCAATTTTTGTTCATTTGAAACAAGTCTGAGTGATTTATCCAGATTATTTTGCAGGAGTGTGGATTATTTGAAGTCTCAAAACCTGTCTTGAATGGTTACAAACTGAGAAAATAGTTTTCCATATGAGATTGGGCACAGACCCAAGATTATGGTGCCGTTATCTTGGGTTTATTTTGGCTAAGAATAGGACTGTAAACTGATAGGAGTAGTCCAGCAGAAAATTGTTGTCTTTTCCCCAAAAGTTTAGTTTTTATAAGAAAGAAAAATCTTTAAATAAATCTTGTTCTAAGTAGAGGTTGACAGCAAATTTGAACATCTTTGGTTTGTAGCTGTTCCTCTTGGAGTGATTTCCATTCTCCCAACCTTTTTTCCCCCATGGGTAACCTTCTTGTTTTTCCACAGAAAAGAAAATTGAAGACCTGACAATTGTTTTATGTGTTGTCTTTAAGTACTTCTCAATAAAGAGTGTGAGTACACCTCATTAACATTAATTACCAAATTAAAGGAATAATAAGGCTAAGGTATATTTATTTGGTATTCATTGCGGTCTCTAGATAATATAATGCTTCCTCTATTTATTCTTGAGATACTCAGAGGTATTCTGGAAAGATGTTTTCATCTGTGGTTTGACTACACCATATAAAGCCATACGAAATTAATGAAAGCGTATTAATATTCATTCACTTCAAGATAATGTCATTCAGCACTGGGAATACTGGCATCATAATGAAGTATTATGATTCTGAAGCTTATTGGATGTCTGCAAAAGATCAGGAGATGGATTTGGGGTTTTTTTTTTGGTTGGTTGGTTGGTTGGTTGGCTGTTTTTTTGAGGCTGTTCACAGGATTGTTTTTCTTTTGACTGATATGAAATTTTTTACCAAGTAGCTCAGTTGGAACTATGACACATCCTCTCTCCGGTCAAGGAAGAATTGCTGTTTTTTTAGCAGCACCTCAAGCCACATACCATCAGCTATCCATTTGACCTTATATGTTTATCAGAAATAGGAAAATTAATTTAGATGATTTTTGATTAAAACATGATTAGTCTGATGTCAAGTTACTTACTAAGAATAGTTTCATTGATGTAGTCATCAGATTTGAATTGCAAAAGGACTGTTCTTGATGTGCATGGGTTAAACTGTTCCAAAATGGCTTAATTTTTGATACTCGGTGTCTCAAATATTCTGAGATATTTCAAGGCACTTCTTGTCATTACAGATGTAAAGAAACAGTTAAACCTTTTGTTTCTAAATCACAGTATATTTAGTTATGAGAAAAGAAATGACAGACAGCAGACTAGAAGAATTATGTTGCTCCTCATTACAAAAATCGGTAGCAAAGTCTACATCACTTGTTGTCTCTGATTTGATCAATTGGTGCAGTAGGCTAAAGATTATGTCAAGAAATGACATACTTTAGGGTTCGTCTGTCTTAGGCATTTCTAGAATACAAGACCCCATTCTATTTTGGTACCAAATAAGTTGTTTGTAGAGTGAGACATAGGGAGGAGCTTTCTAACATCAAAACCAAAATGACAGCTTGACACAAATCCATCTGATCTGACTGTAGCTGAGGTCTTAGGTCCCTGCATGTACCCTTTCTTCCTTTGCAGTAAACGCAGTTGGCAGAAGCAAGGTTTATTTGGAGAAACTGGCAGTCTGTCTGACTGTGAAGCCTAAAATAGAAGAGTGAGGGTGTGAAAGGTGCTATAATTTGAATTTAATAAAGTTGATACTGGGAAAAAGGGGTATAATCTCTTGGTTAAAAGGGGTATAATCTCTTGGTTAAAAGATGGAAAATTTGTTAGAGACCTTAGTCAGCCTGTAATGTAATGCCTAAAACAATGCTAGTCCTTAGGAATCTTGGAAGTTGTTCTTTAACTCAAAATATCTTATAATAGAGAAAACTACTATTTCAATGCCTTTTCATGTCAGTCAAAGCACAATTATATATGTAGGGATATATAGGAAGATAAAGGAGTGAAGAATATATATAGAGAGATAAATGAAGCAGTAAGTGCAGTGGAAATCTGTTTCTTTTATATATGACTCAGAACTTTTTGTTCCTGTCCTACTCAAATGCCCTCTGCACTTGAAATAAAGTTCAAATGCTTTTGACTTTTCACAAGCTTTTCAGTCATATAAGCTATATAATTCAGTTGTTGCATTTTCCTCCTTGAACCCCTCTCTCACATTTTCTCAGCATAATATATTACAGAATGTCTTTAGATATGATTATTTCAAACCATGAAACTATCAGTTACGGAAACAGTAGTCAGTGAAGTTTGTTAGTTTTTTATATTAAATATATGTTTTGGCATTACGTGAAGGCCACAGTTGTTGTGGTATCAAAATACAGGTATCTTCTGCATAGAAAAAACTTCCACATAACCTGTTGCCAGATAGTGATATTGTACGGGACAGTAACCTGTATGTCATGATCTCTCCATACCATGAGAGCACTGTACAAAACTGTTTATTGCAGTAGGCATAGAATTTCAGCTCCTGTTTTTTCCCATCTTCCCTGGTTTATGAACATTCCAACACTGATAACTTTGCATGTTTTTGGATGTCTTTAAGACTGAAAATTTGATAGTGAAGTGCCAGATTTAAAAAGTACCTTGTTATACAATTTGATGTATTGCACCAAAATTTTCCACATAATAAAGATTTTTTTCCAATTCATGGAGGTGCTTCCTAAGGCATTATACAGAAAGGGAGAAGTATAATTCCTTGCATATGTAGATTTTAATGAGTAAAAAGATAAAATCCCGAGTTCCCTAGAAAAGGATTTTAATAGTAAGCAGTTCTAAGAACGCAAACAAGAAACACCTCTTACATTCTTTGTAAAACTCAATAGAATAAAAATATTTTTTTTTATATGATAAGGATTTTTTATATGATAAAGGCCAAGTGAAACCTTATACAGTGAAATAAATTCAGAGAAGACTTACTTTAACCCCCAAAACATTAAAACACCAAAACATTCTCTAATGGGTTTAGACGCTCTTAACAGCTACTGATTCAGCACAAGAATGAGGATTGGTTTGTTTTTGTTGAAAGGTTTCACAAAAGCTGTCAAGTATCAGCTCTCTGGATAGAGAACAAGGTTTAGATGCAATAAGTCATCATTGTCTGGCTTTTATTTTCTGAATATTTTCAAGTCAAAAATCCACCTAACTAGAAACAAATGGATTATATAAATCTATTCTAAAGTGGGAAGATTCAGCTGAAGGGCAAAAGGTCTGTAAAGGATTTGCTTTTGCTTGTATGCACTGTAAAGGCATAACTGAATACTTATTAATGTTTGTAGCTATGTTGGTAACCACTGTGACTCTTTTAAAAGTGAAGTTTTAATGGCAAAGACTATAGCCCAGAGTCCAAGGGAAGAATCTTTTTCTCAGTAAAGACTGTAATGAGCTGGTAGTAATTTAAAGAGAAGTGGTGTTTACTAAACCAGACTTTTACGCAACAATAGCATGCAGCTGTGGAACTTGAGCATTAAAGCACATTTTTTATTATAAATCTATTATTTCTAAAATACACAATCTCAATTTTTCGAAATGCAAATAACAGACAGTAAGTTGTAAAAATTGGATGTTTCACTTCTTTTAAGATGTGTTGCAGCAAGGGGCAACTCCAGTTAAAACTTTAGATTTCTAAAATGCCAAGCAAACAGATTGAAATCCTGCAATGTAGAGGAAATAGGAAAATATATCTTAAAATTCCAGCTAATAAACCACTCAGGAGAAAATAAAGTGTATCTGACTTGCTTGAGAAATACTGGAGTGTGGAAATCCTCTCTATTTTGGGATGCTGTGTATCTTGCCTGTGTGTGTCCTACATTAAGCTGCGTGAAAATGTGCTGGAGTACATCATCTAGTCACCACCACCTAGACACACACACATTCTTTTCAGGAGGTTGCACATTTTGTCATGTTTACCCTCTCAGCAGTGATTTGAAGATGACTGGTGCTTTTTGTGAAATAGTTCTTAAATATGTCATGCTGGTCGGTTCTTCGGTTATTCTATTACATTATTGTAGCCACAATTTGAAAAAAGTATGTCTCCACCCTTTCTATAAATGTTGGGTTTTTTTGTAGAGGTTTCTTTTTAAGAAAATAACTTGTTTTCGACCAATGTTTACTTAAGATTACTTCAGAACCCTGAAGTAGAAACCTCTTTTCTAATTAGTCTTATATGTTATGCTTGGCAATCTCAGGGTGGAAGCAATCTTTTCTCCTTCCTTTCACCTATATTGTCTCTGAAGAGGATTTCACAAATAAGTATTTCAGAAGAATGATAAGGAATCTATTTAGCTGTTACAAGTCAGTGGCCCTGTGTATTGGACTCTCAGTCTTCTGTCACTGGAGTGTGACATGAAGCCAGTCAGTACAACGTTAAGACTTCGAGTGATTTAAATGAAGCAGCTTTACATTTTGGTGTGTGTTTGGGGTTTTCTAATCAACAATAAAATGTACGTTGCTGTATTTGTAGGGGTTCTTTGTTCTTTTGAACCCCTGAGGTGTAATTAAATAAAAAACTAGTTTTACTTTTTTAAAAAGAAATAAAGTTGAAAAGACATCTGAAATGTGAGTGTATAGAATAAAACATGGAAATTAAAAATGGTATTTACTACTTTTTTCTTTATTTTTCTATAATTATTCATTTATGAACTTAAGAACTCTCCTTAATTGATAGACTAAGAATGTGAAAAGCTACCTGAAATATATTTGTCTTTGAGAGAACAATATCTTTTGATTAGGTCCCAGAACTGGTGATAAAGACTTCTGGGTTCTTCCCCACAGTCAACTGCCATGTAATCTTAGATTTTGTATATATCAAGTAATACGATAGAAATAATGAAATTATATGCCTCACATGGGCATTAGTAATGAGAGCCTCAGATGGAAGATTCTGTCTGGCTGTCACCTACTAATGTGTTTGATGTATGTCCAGAGATGTTTATTTTTGAAAATGTGAACATTTTGCAGCCCGAAACAATACAGAAGGATTTTTATTAAGATAAAGGATGAACTATATTATGATACACTCCACTGTTTCACTGCAATAAGCTTGTCCTTTTTTGTATGTAGGATTGTGAATGGTTCCCAAAAGGATAAGGTTCTTTTCCATGTTATGATAAAGGAAAATGCAGTTTATCATTATTTTGTCTGTTGCAAGAGGCTGATAAATCAAACAAACTAGAACCTTTTGTTTAAAAAAAAAAAAAAGAAAGCCAGTAAAAAGAGTCAACAAAAGGTCTATTTTTTGTGTAGTGTTACAGAAGTACTAAAAAAAAAAAAATAGCTACAAAAGTGTAATGCCATAGTTTATTAGATTCCATAGATTTAGATTTCCTATTCTCAACTTTTGTATGTGTTAAAACTTGTAAGTGGCAAGGGAAAGCAACCCTGTCAGCAGACTATGCAAAAGTAGCAATATTTTCAGTATGGTGAGCAGATGACTGTTTAATCCCACAGAAGTACCTCAAACTACATCAGCAGTCCCAGGTGATGCATGGCAATGATGATAATGAAGGAGGATCCATCGTTCTCACCTCATTCCCTGTCTTCAGTGGGTTAGGTCCTTCTCATTACAATTTTATTATTTTATTTGAGAAAGAGTGGAAGAACAACAAAAGTGAAACAAAATAATGAGACAGCAGTCCAGAGGCAAGGACATAAGTTGTGTAATGGGAAAATGGGAAATTAAAATGGAAACTACAAATATTTTTTTCCGTTTTGTTTTGTTCCTATCCCTAGTACATCATGCAGAAAATAGTAATGCTTGTTCACTGTGTTGTCCTGGAATACAAGTTCATTGTAACTTTTACTTAAATAGCTTTAGGAGATTCATTTCAGATTTGAGGCTTCATAAAAAACACTTTCTTTCTCATTGGATTATGCTTCAAATGTCTCAAAAATATAATGTTCAGGATCAAGTTCTAAATAGAAGGATTAACAGCATAAGATCAAGCTCAGGGACTGAATAACAAACTCAGGCTAAATATTCATGGGGATCAGCTGGGGGTTTTAATATATAATGAAACACTTGATCAGGTCAAGACTTTCCTAAGCTTGCTGTTTGTTTTGGGGTTTTGTGGTTGGTTTTTGTTTTTTTTTTATTAAGATTACTTTGGTTCCTTCCTTGTATTATAAACTACATTACTATTAGTATTCAAAAACATAGAATCATAGAATCATAGAATGTATTTGCTTGGAATCATCTAGGTCATCTAGTCTGACTTCCCTGCAGTAAGCAGGGACATCTTCACTGGATCAGGTTGCTCAGAGCCCCATCAAGCCTGATCTTGAACATCTTCAGGGATGGGGCCTCCACCACCTCTCTGGGCAACTGTGCCAGTGATCTACCAGCCTAATTTTAATAACTTTTTCCTAATATTCAACCTAAATCTCCCCTTTTCTAGTTTTAAACCATGACCCCTCATCCTATCTCTACATACCCTCATGAACAGTTCTTCCCCGGCTTTCTTATAGGTACCTTTCACGTGCTGCAAGGCTGCTCTAAAGTCCTTCCTGAGCCTTCTTTTCTCCAAGCTGAACAAGCTCAACTCTCTCAGTCTATCCTCATAGGAGACGTGCTCCAGCCCTTGGTTCATTTCTGTGGTCCTTCTCTGGACTTGTTCTACGTGTGTCTAAAATGACAAGTCAGTTTGCATTAAGACTGCAATCTGATGTACTCCTAAAATACCTTAAGGAGCTGTGTTCACCTTCAAGCATATTGAAGGATATTTTTTACTGCTGCCTGAAACAAAGCAATGGCAGTAGTTGGCCCTGGGCTAGATGAGAATGGCTTCCTAGTTTTGGGCTTCCAGCTGTGCTGGATGTGTTCATTCACTGCTGATTTTAGAAGCCAAGTCTCTACTCACTTTTAAGTCACCAGACATAAACGTCAAAATAGCTGCTGTTACAGTACAGTTGTACTTTAAGATAAACTCCAAATGAGTAATGTGGTCTATAGACAGGAAGCTTTTTGTATCCCTGAAACGCGGTGCCTTGTAATATTTTGGTATTTATCACAGCTGAATAATTAAAACAGGAAAATCTGAATTCTTGTTAAACTATTACAGACAGTGTTTTTATAATGTAATAAGTGAAGACTGTACAAGGAGAACTGTCGGTAGTGATAGAAGATACAGAGGAAACTAGTAGCTGGAAAGAAGCAAGGCAAAAAAGGGGAGGAATATTTGGAAAGAATATGCGAAAGAAGTATATAAGAGGAGACAGAAGGAGGAGGAGTGGAGAGTAAATCATAACAGGAACAGAAGTATGTTCCTTGCCTCCTTATAAAAAATTGAATACTTCAGAATTCTTAAATATTTTCACAAAACTAGATTGTGATGCTGGTTTCTTAACTATGAAGTATGTCTAGTGGGTTTTATTGTTGTTTATGTGGTTTAGGATTTTTGTCTTTTTAATATGTGTTGTCAGCCATTTTAGTGAATTTAAATTAAACAACAATTCACTGAGAGGGCATTTTGCAACACTGTTTCTGTAAACAGTTTTTTGGGAAAACTTTCCTTAAAACTTCAAATAATGCACCCTTGAACTGCTGCTGTTTTGTATTCAAGGAAAATGTATCATACATGCTCTCTTCAGAAGATGAGACTTTCATTTTGTCTCTCTTAATATGCTTCAGATGATAAAGAATTTATAGATATTTACTAAGAGGATGTTATGGTTAATCCAACCTTACAGCACTGCTGTAAATACCACTAAAAAGGAGAAAATGTATTGGATTTGCCTTCATTGAATTATGAGGTTTTTGAACATCCTAGGGTAGATTCTGCCATGACATACGTGATGATCCCCTATAAGTCCTCCATGTGAGCATGCAGTGAGAGGAACACAAGGCACAGACCTTAATAATGAGTTGTATATCTAAATAGTGTTTCTTATGACTTGCATTAGGACTGTTTCTTATGATTTAACTATGAGATATTACATTGTTTAATATTTTCTTGTAAGTTATTTGGACTGCCTCAAGTATTTATGAACTTCAGGGATTATTTTTCCTATGAATAATACAACAATTTTATTGTGGTGTCCTCAAAATTAATCTACCTAACTGTTATGTGGGATTATTCAGTCATTGTATAGATGGAATAGAAAAATTTACCAGCTGTTACTTAATAATTATGCATAACTCGGCACACAGATCTATTTTCAAGTATAGGACATTCGTGTTATTTATGGAAGTTAATTTGTCTAGGTCTTTCGAATAGTATTTTACTTTAACAGTGATTTTTTTAAAAATAAGATAGAACTGTTAAGTGTGTAGTTAGCATTTTTAAATATATAAATAATATTATAGCTAATTATGGGTTTAGAAGAAAGAATAATAAAGGGATGGATTTTTTATTTTTGTCTGACTGTACAGATTCACACTAGCTAATGTTTGAGAAAAGATACTGGATTTATAATGGGAGAGGTCACACAGGACAATGAATTATTAATAACTACTACGATAGGATATAATACACCATTGATTCCATGTGCTAATTTTCACCATAATATTTTTAAATTTCTATCTTGGGCATATTAGTGTTCATTATCATATGTTAAATGTACATCATCTTTAAGTCTCATTTGAAAATTTATTAATTTTTTCTGCTCGAGAAATTATTCTAGTTCTTCAGGGGTGAGGTGACTTGACGTTTTTGTGACCTTGTGGTACCATATGGCATGTGTTGCCAGTTTTGAGGACATCTATCCAGTTTGGGGAAGAAACCTTATGTTTGGGAAAAAAGAAGATACTGAATGATCACTTCTTTGTGAGAGGAAAACTTGGGTAAAATTTGTGTTCTGCTTCTATGAAGCAGTAGTAGTTGGACAGTAGATGATGGTCAGTTCTGCATGGGATTCTGCATAACGGGTATCAACCCCTCTTTAATCTTTGCAGTAAATGTCATCACAGCTTATAGCTCACATCCAGGTTTCCATCTCCATCTGTTTCTTTTGGGAGTCAAAGACCTTCAAAGCAGTGGGTTGGAGATTTTTTTTATATTTCCTCTGTTTTTCTGGACAGTGTATGTGAGGAAGGCAGAAATAGTGTTAGGGAGTTAGAGCTAAGCAGTTTTATGTGGAGCTGGAGGGTGTACACAGGTTCCAGACGCAGATGGGGTCTGTGAGGTAGACCAGCTGTCCTGGATTTGGCTAGGACAGAGTTAATTTTCTTTCTAGAAGCTGCTGTAGTGCTGTTTGGGATAACAGTGCTGATAACACACTGTTGGTTTTAGTTGTCAAGTAGACAAGGACTTTTCACTTGTTTATATTGATCTACTAATAAGAAGGGGGGAGGTGGGGCATCTCTGAGAGCCATCAGTCAGTGTAAGCAAAAGCACTCTTCAGTCCTTTCTGCTTGACATCTTCCAGAGTGACCCACGTTCATAGTAGGGTTGTTCCTATGCAACATTGTGCTCCCCAGCTAGCGCTCTGACAGAAACACCCCTTCCCTTAAAGCAGAAGCTGAGGGTAAACCAGCAGCTACAGTGTGCCTCCCTTCACACTGTCTGACAAAAGAATGCATGGAGGAATCATTTAAGGGAGGCTACTTATTCTCTATTTTGTGATGATGAGGGTACTCTAGAAACCCTACTGTGAGGATGAGGATTTTGGAAAAAAGGAGGGAAAAAAGCATGCAAGTGCTTGACAATACCTATTGCCTTAGATAAAAATAATACATACATATTCTGTCATTCCTTGACTTCTGAAATCACTCTGCTGTTTCTCAAGCAGACTGAAATACATTCAGAATGGTTGTTAATGAGATCCTGCTAGCCGACAGCTACTTACAGAGCCTCTGTAGGATGTGCTTTAAGTGTGGAAGTTCTTCCATCTATGTAAATGTAAGAGGTTCTAGAGATCTTTTAATGAAGGCACTTCAAGCTGCCGCACTTGTGATTACCTAATTAGATAACTGGTTTCTAACCCTTGGAACCATACATGTACTGGAAGCAACAACCCAGAAGGATGTCTTCGCTTGCACATAGATGGGTGTATTTTGTATTACTATTGGATCATTCAAGGTAATGGACACAATAAGCCGCAAGTCAGAAACGCGCTCTGGCTTCAACTTGTTTCTCTTTGCTTCTTATAGCTAAAAGTACATAGAAAAAGGCAACCTGAAGCTTGCCTCGAAGCGGGCTATTTCCGCCTAAAATCTGTCCATAACGACCGTCTGAGCCCTATACTCAGTTTTGTAGCAGCGAGTGCTTTACATCACCGCCCTGCTTTGGGCTAGGGCAGGCCATTCTCACAAGGTGCGCACAGGTGCGCCGCATTGGCCGCGGGGCTTTCCGCACCGCGTGACGTCACGCCCCACAATAGAGGCCCGGGCAGGGGTGGGGCTGGTCTGCGCCTCTCCGGGACGGGCCGAGCGCGGTCGGAGCGGTCGGTAAGTCGGCTCAGTGTTGTCCCCGGGCACGTGTGTCCTGTCACGGGCCCTGCCGTTCCCGCTTCCTCCCCTTCTCGCGCCGTCCCACACGCTGCCCCGACCCCCTCGCACGCGCAGTTTGCTTGCATTTTCAAAGGGCATCTGGAAAGTTTTGACTCCTGGAGCCTGAAAGAAGCGCGGGCGGCTGCATGTTTTGGTGAGCAGGCAACAGTGAGTGCGTGTGCGCCATAATAATAAGTTTGTGGCTATCTTCTGTCTGAAGCTGTGAGCACCGCGTCCCTGTGCAGTGGTTTTCAAGTAATAAGTTTAATTGCTGCAATAACTGGGGCATGCTGAAAACCAGTTTTTATAGTTGTAGGAGAGCACCATGTTTTAGCATTTCTTAGCAGAAATTCTTCCATGAGCAGCAACAGTGGAACCACTGGTTTTGTTCAGGAATGTGACTGGGAAGATGCTTTGCCTTTGGTACTAGAGTATAACTGTTACAGGGTCACAGTTCCAGGTTCCAGTAGACTTGTTAATGTGAAGCATGGAGGTCAGATAGTAAGGATATTAAAACTTTCCAAAAAGGAATGTTGGATGGCTTTTTAGGAAGTCTTTGTTCTGGTTTTGAGTTACAAGAAGTAACTTATGTTTTATACATTCAGTTTCACGATGATAAGAACAGACCATTTTTCAAAATGGTTCTTAATCTTTCTATACTGGAGAAACAAATGAGACTTTTCTACACTGAAAACTCACTTTTGCTGTAATGCTTGCCTGACTGATGGCTTCCAAGTAGGGGAGTGTATTGGTAAGAGGATAGGGAGGAGTGAAGGTGTCCTGGTTCTGGCCAGGACCCAGCTGACTTTCCTAGGCAGCCAGCACAGGTGAACTGGGTTGGCTCAGGCTGTTCCTATACCACCTGACATCAGTTATGTTCCTGTAAAGGGGGGTAGTGGTCAGAGGTAGATGTTGGTGCAGGTGGCCCTTGTGGTAGTATAGTAGTCTCTGTTAGTCTCCCCTGGGTCAGGGAAGTACTCAGTCTTATTATCACTAGGTGTATCTATTATAGTTCCTCTCTCACAGTGCTTATCAGTAAACTGTCTTTATCCCAACTTGCTGAGGGAGTTGTTCTGATTTTCCTCTTATTAAAGGGCTGAACAAGGAGCTCCTGGTGCTCAGCCTGGTGCTGAACCATGACAGAAGGAAGTGGAGGCTACCTCAAAGATTAAGTCTATAATTTGTCCCAAGTCCTGTAGATAGATGAGCAGCTTAAATAAAAATGAGAAACCTTTGTACAAACCTATCTACCTTGTAGTCTAATCATTAGGCCTGTCAATGGAGAAAACCTTTTCCAGACCTACAAGTAGAACCAAGTCACTAGGAATCAACAACCAAAGAGGGTCAACTAGTGAATGCTTAAGAGCATTTTCCTTCATCCCTTGACAACCAGAGGCCCACCAAAGCCCACCAGAAAGAACTACTGTGCCTGTGGTGTCAACTTTGACACAGACAAGTTCCTGGAAATCTCAGGTTTATGTAGACTAGCTCTTGGAGAATATATTGTATGGCTTTTGCAATGCAAATTCCCTGTTATCTCTCTAATTTGTTGCCAGTGCTGCGGTAATATCTCCTTAACACTTACATTGTACTGTAAGTGAATTTCCACATTTCAGGAGGACTGGAGCAGTTGGCCTTGGGGACCCTTCTATCCCCCCTGCTATGTGTAACAGAAGAATCTTTGTTTAACATTTTGCTGATTATAGGTAGGTTTTCAGCACTTTGGCATCTGTTGAACCAGTCTCTGATAGGAAATCAGAGTTTCAATGACATTTCAAATTGTGTTTGATTGAGCTGGAGCAGTTCTTGTAGATTGCAGGGATTAACAGCAAATCCAATAGTTGGCCTTGTGAAGGAGCAGAGTGTTACATGGGCCACATCCCCAAGAGTTAAGATTTTTTTTTTCATTTGTATGTTTCTCTTTTTATTTTTTTTTTCTTCCCTTTTAGAAGCTGGATAGAGATGGTTAAACCACTGTTTGTGTTTTAAAGGTTGAGTTATGCCTTAACTTACAGGTAACATTGTGTAAATGAGCTTCAATACTAGGAATTAACATGTTTCTTTTTTAGTGAGTATTTTTAGAGTTCTCTCACACAAAGCCATTGACTCAATGTTAAGTAGAACATATTTAGGAGACAGTGGGGGGATGGATGGGAAACTATATTGAGATCTGCATGGAGTGTAGCCCGTTTCTGCCATCCATGGAGCTATAGTATGAAAGTAGAAAGCCTAGGAGAAGAGCAGTCATCAGATACAGCGCATGTAAGGCTTTCTAGCTGAACAGCAGACCTTGTGCTACAATATGACTTCATTTTAGGCATCTTACTGAAATAATCAGAGTTTTGGCGCAAGAAATATCTGATTGCGAAGGTCTGCAGTGGAAAAACTGTGATGCAGTCCTGCTCAGATGCCAAGTATTTTGATATGTGTCTCAATAATTGACTTTGTTTTTTCCTGAGCACTAGGATATTTTGTTCCTTTAAGTACAGCATCATCTGAGCATGTTAGTCCCTAACGTGTGTCTGTACAGAGAGGAATAAAAGATTTTCCCTTTATGGTGTACCCGTAGGAATTTAAGTGAAACAGATGAATTTTGTTGAGCTGCAAAGATGGAGATGGAGTGGATGAAGCATGTTTATGTAATAACCTGTTGGTTAGGGTATGTGACTACAAAGTTAAGAGCATTGGTTCAGTTCAAATTTTTCACTCAATCTTGTTTTCTTCCTATATATATCCTGTTTCTCTTCTGAGTGTAATAGTCATCAGGTAGTGTATTAACCAGGAAAGAGACACAGGAACCTGTTTTGGAGATCTGCACTCGGGGGAAGAGTGGGAATTAAGATAGGAAAGGAAAACCATGCTAAACAAAAAAAAACAAAAGTGACAGCACAGCAGTAAAAATGGTGGTAAAGGTTTCCTTGGTATAAGAAATGTTGAAGTTAAAGCTTTTCCTTCTGATGTGGGTGAAGGAACATGTGCCTGGATATCATCTGTTTGAAGGATAGATGTGAAATCCAGAATTTTTTTTTTTTCCATCTAAGTGTATGAGCTACTATATGACAACTTCTGATGAAATTTTAGAACAGTTTTAGAAAAGCCAGAATTATTCCAAAGGGTGCATTAAAGACTTTGTAGGCAACAATACTCTTAGCCCTTGTGCATATTGGCTTCAGGCTTTATTAGAAATCTGAGGGTAATACCTTTAACTTTTAAATTGTTGTGTTGGACTACTGTTCTGAGAAATTTATCTAGTTTTGTGCACCAAGAAGGAAAATGGGAAATAATTAAATAATTTTGATTTTTAGTTGTGCCGTGTATTTGGTGTAGATGACTGTTGGGTATTTCATTGAGGTTGTTCAGGCAGTATCTGAGGATTTTATCTTAAGTTTTGAGGCATAGCATAAAAACAGCTTGTAATATCTAATTGCAACTAATATGGGACGTCACAGGAACCCAAGAAGCAATCGTATAAGGTATTCCATAAACCACAAGGATTGTAAAACTTAGAAAATATACAAACAGTAGTAGTGCTTGAAGTTCTGAGCTCAAATACTTTGTTGTAGGGGATTGAATTCCCACTGAAAGAGAAGGGTACCATAGGGAACAGTAAAAAAGCATTACAGCTATCTAGTCTGTGTGCTGAAATGCTGAATCTGTTATTGTCGAAAGGGAAAATCTTTAAGGAGGACTTAAGAGTTGCAGTGCTTTTGTTATTCAGGCCTGTATTTGTTCTACTTACTGCAGTTTACTGCTCAGGTAATTAAAGCCCAGTTACAGCCATAGTAACTTTTTCATGAATATGTATATTCTTGTGTGAAAGAATGAGAGGTGTTAACCCTTAGTAGCAGCAGTAGGGTTTTTTTTTAACAGATGCTCAAGAATATAAATAGCAATGACCCTCTCTAGGACCATTTATGGTGTTTAAGTCAAAAACACTACTGCAATTACAAGTGACCTAAACTTTCTTTAGCAAATGTAAGTTGAGATGGCTGATGGATGGATAACAAGAAGGGATATGCTGATCATATAATGTTATATTTTGCTTGCTGATCCCCTCTGTAAGTGTCGTCACAAGTCCAACAGTTCATTATCATAATGAGAGGCTGCTAACAGTATCAATATCTAGGCTTCATGGGTCTCGTAGCAAGCATGCATCCTCTTTGTGTAACACCAGTTTTTATAATTTGCCAGAATGTGTTCTATGGATCAGCTTGTGGTTTTTTTAAGTGCACCAAAATGACACCATACAGGCAGTCTGTAGCATTGAAGCTCATTAAATCCTCTGTATTAGACAACAGAATAGCTTTTCTTTCCTCACAGGAAAGTGAAGAATGTGGTGTAGGTGGTATTTTTTCCACAGTGTTGGTGGTACTTACCTATTCACAGGACTGTGTTTCTGATATCAGTATCTGTACAGCAGGCACTTGAAAATTGCATGGAACTTTTGTGTTGCAAGCTTCCTTATTTCTGCAACCTAACAATATGATGATGCAGTAGTGGAGTTCTTTGGTAACAAACGTGTCATTGTACGGTGGAAATGATGCTTCAGCACTGCAGCAGAATTGAAAATGGGAGCGTGGTGTGATGGGAGCCATCCTGAGGTTTCCATGGCAACCGGGGAGTGCCGGCCTGTTTACATTTCGGAAGGCAGTGGGTAGCGGGCACTTCAATACACGCCAGTGTTTATTAAGGCTGTTAGGACAGCACTTTGTCTACTGCATTGCAATTTATGCCTAATTTAAAGCTTCAGTCTTTTGCAGTGCCAGCTGCTTTCAACTCCCATTCTCTCTAGTGAAAATGGAGATAATTGGCAGTGGTTAACAGTGTGTCCTGACACCAGCAGCTCCGAATGCATCTATTATTCTGTGAGGATGCATGATGCATATGGGGAAGGCAGAGCAAATTAGCTGTTATGCTGAGGCTGCAGCGGCTTTTGGGTTTGTTTGTGCCTTGGGTTTTGTTTGTTATGGTTTGGGTTGTTTTGAAACAATAGCACTGTTTCAAAAGTAATTTTGGAATCTTCAGGAAGAACCACAGTTAAACTCTCTGTGTTAAGCCAACATACCCAGCACTTGTTCTCTGCAGGAGCTACAATTTAATGAGCTTCAGAAACAACATAAGACTCCCTTACATGATCAAAAGTTGAACTGATCAGTGCTTAGTTATTAATAGGGCACGGAGCTTCCTTTTGTGTAGAGCAGTCTTGCCTTCTGTGGTGAGGAATTCTTACTATATAATGAAACAAGTTTTCAACACCTCAGTCTGTTGTATACTCGGCAACATAAAAATCTAAATAGAGATGTACTGGCCTAGGAAAGGGATCCACAGTGAAATGCCAATTCCATCGCAATCTCTGCTCGCATACACTTGCTTAGGAACATTAGCTTAAAGGAAGCAACTGTCATGCTTGTTTCAGTTGAACTCATCTGGAATATTACTGTAGCTACACCGCTTAAAGGACAGCCCACACTTCCTGTGCGATCATGTTTCAGTAGTTTTGTGTACTTGCTTTTAGATGAGGGGGAGCTGGTGTCCTTTCCACTAGCTTGGAATGTGGAAAGAGCATAACAAAGATATCTTCCTGAAAGTGTCTTCTTGGGAAGCTCAGTAGAGCTGAAAGAGAGGCTGGACACAGACTTTTTTTTTTCTTGGAGCTTGTCTTACTTGGTTATCACTCTAAGCTTCATTTCCTAGGACAAGGCTGGAGCATCTTTTGGGCTCTGTGCCATTCTCCTGCCTTCAAAATTCCATTCAACTCTTAATGTAAATATTTATAGAAATATATAAATGAAAATAACATTGATTTTCTTTTTGCTGTTCTTATATTTCTCTTTCACTAGTAGAATTATAATATGTGGTTTGATAATATGGAATATCTGTATTCTGAGGTTTAAAGACACAAAACCAAGACAAAGACTGATGGGGTTTTTTTGAGAGGGTGTCAGTGGGCTTTGAATCTGGCCCTTAGTATCAGTCACTTGATGCTGCCTCTAGAGCAACCTTATTTTCATTACAGTCTATACATTATTTTAAATTCACTCAATATCTGTTCATCTCTTTAAATTTCTGTCATGTAAACAGGTGTTAGTGGTGAAATGCTGAGTGTGAAAAGTCAGCTGATGAAGTGAGTGGGTGGCAGTAGGCCAAAGCTGACTTTAAGAAGATTGATTTATTAAGGAGAGGTACCAGGAAAAAACATATCACTTAAGCTGGATTTCTTATGGGACAAGAAAGATTCCCATAGTAGTAATTTCTCTATTTCCATGTGCTTTGAACCAGTCCCTGGCCTCTCATAGCTAGTCTGTGTATGTATGATGTATTTTCCACATCTCATTTTATTTACACATGCATATTAACCTACTGGAATTATCTGCTTTGGTCATTGCAAATGTTAAATGTAGGTCAAGATTTTTCCTCCAGTATATTATGTCAGTATCACTATATTCTCCTTTTAGTGAAGCATTTCACTGCCGTTTCTGATGCTGAATCAGCAATGGAAATATTAAAATGTTATATTTCATGATAATAGTATTACCTATTAACGTGTTTTTGTCTAATCTCTCTTGAAAAAATAATTTACTTTATGTAACTTCGTACAGATTGAGCAAAGAATATTCTATGTTATCTTAAAGCACCTTGTAGGAAAAAAGATGTCTTAGTGATAGTCATGTATGAGATTCTAAGTAGTTAGTATTTTAGGTATTATCAGGCAAGAAAACAAAAATGAAAGAGACATGGGGATGGAACTTTGTTATCCTGGTTTTGCTGATACTGATGGTCAACATTAGAGCGGGAGAAATTTGGCTGTATGGAGTTGGTAGGATTATTTGGATTTGACTGCTGTTCTTGTGTCAAATTCAGTTAGATTTTAGAAAAATCACTTGTCAGCAAACCTGTCTCAAAGAGGAAGCAGAAATTATCTGATGATATCAGAATGCAAAAGAATTTTTAATTTTCCTAGAGCTGTAGTAGTGTAATACAAAGGGATCATTAACCTGGAGGTTGCTGGGGGTTTCCTGTAGCTGTTTTGTGTGTTTGCCTTTTAAGCCCTTGAACTCCATCAGTGGGAAGAAAATAAGTTGGCGGTTGTGAAGAGGCATACCTGCGTATTGTTAGGACTACACATCCTGTGAAGCTGGTAATAAGCTTCAACCCTTTAGCTGTCAGCAAGATACCTACCACAGCTTCTCCCTTCCTGCTCTGTTGAAGGACTTGAGTTTTGTACTAACTGTTCTCTCAGAAATAACTGCCACCTCTGGTTTTAATTTGGACAACCCAGCAGACTTTTCTGACTACATTTCTACAGCTTCATTTATGTGTGCCTGGTGTTTGCATAAAGCACAGCAAACAGAGTTGGCAGGTTTTCTTCCTAGTTTTTGAATGACCATTGCAGTGGTTCACATGGCAGGCAGAGGATATTTAGAATTAAGTTTTATGGTTTTATTCCAACTTCTGATTTAAGTAAAACACTTTACCTGTGTTTCTGGTAAGAAGTAATCACAATGGAATAAGTTTGGTTGTGTTAGTGTGGTTTTTTTTTAATTAGGATTTTTTATTTTTCTATTGTAATGGTCAGAATCCCTGATTGGGTTTTCTAATAGAGCAAAGTAGGTCATAATGAAGTGCTCTTGGTTACTGATTCATCATGTCTCATTCTGCTAGTTCCTTTTTTTTTTCTCGCGGCACGTAAGTTGCTGCTTATGCATTCAGAAGAAGCATTAAAAATAACTGATATTTTTGAAACTGTGTAAAGAGAGCTTATCTTTCTGAATTCTATCATTGTTTGCATTCAACTTCCACAGCACTGGAAAGACTTGCTTTATCTATTGCATTTATTTATTAGATGACCTGCTCACATGGTAAGTATGTGACAATTGTCTTCCCTCCCCACTTTATTAATGTGCATGGAGTCACTTATAGAATAAAAATTTTGGATCTTCCATATGGTACTAAATTAGTTCTATATACTGTATGATCTTTTTAGATATCACATTGACATTTTATGAATAGGCAAATGTTTTGATAAGCAGTAATTTCAGTTCTGCCAGTGGATGTGGAGAGCTCAGAGACCTATTATTTTTTGAGACACAATATTGTAGCTATTGGCATTAGCAGTGATTCTTACCAGATTATGCATTTGGAGATACTTCACTGCACTTGCCCTTTTCTAGATAAATTGAAAGGAAGTTCAGAAACTCTGAAACACGGTGTGCATACATGTCTGTGTTGTGAACGTGCTTGTGAGGGAGAGATTACTCATTTGTGGGAATCCATCTAAGATAGTATTTAATATGGGATTTGGCTACAGAGTTTGTTTAGCTGAAACTTAGCAACTCAAAGTTAGGAAGCTTTTGCATAAAAGCATACCTTTTGGTGAAGGTGTGTTTGAAAAAAAAAAAGGCAATATTATGTGTATATAAAGATTGTTCAGTATGGAATAATGACAGCCTTTTCTTTCTGTCAAAGCTAACTGGTATTTCCCCAGATTCTGGATTTGGTAAACTACTTTTGCCAGACTCTTGCTTTTCAACAGAAACCCTTTTTTTCAAAGTATAATCTTCATATGAGTTTTGGTTCTCCTTAACTTCGAGTTTTCTGTGAGATAAATAATACTGACATTATTAAAATCCGGAGAAAAAGAACCCCAACAAAACAAACCAAAACCCAAACTAATACACCTAACAATCAAAACTAAGGGCAAGATTTTAGCAAAGCTGTTCTTTTGTTAGAAGGCACTAACCCTGATTGGTCTGAGAGATGATGGAGGCCTCTATTCCCCTGGCAGGGTGTTACTTGAGGACAGTGGGCCAGCTGATCGTGTTCCTCTGACAGTCCAGGAAGGAGACAGATCAGGGTTTTCTGGTTGCTCTGCCTTTGTTACTGGAGTTCCTCAGCCTATTGCTGTTCTTCAGTGCTCCCTTGTGTTATGGAGGTTACCCTTTCCACTCATTGAGTAACCTAACAAAGCTTTCTGCAAGCTAATGCTGTATGTTGAACCTGAAAATCTGTAATTGTGTATGAGTTAGATCTGGACGGGCTGACAAACACCATGATGCTGGCATCCCTTTCTGACACCCACTTCTTGCGGATTTAATGCGTGTGAGCCCTGACCCAGTAGGGTTTTTATGCAGGAAGTGTATGCGCACTTGAAATGCAAGTATTGTAGGCTTTCAAGTTGAAGATTGCTTCAAGAAACAGCATGACTCTGATGGCAAATACAAGCAAAGGCTGAACACAGCTTGGTTGCTTATTCCTGCAAGCATCCCAGACGTGTGTTCATGGTAAGCTCTTCACTTCAGGCTTGCTAATGTGAGGCTCACTCTGGATGTATTTGCATTGTTGTTTGGATTTGAGACACTTCTAAAAATGTTTGGGTTCAGAGTGATAGATACTTTAAAAACAACAACAGTCTTTTAAGATCTATATGCATTAATATTTCATATTTAAATATCAATTTTGAAAGCCAAGTGCAGAGGTGTTTGCTGCCAGTAACACAGACCACGCACCACAATGCAGCATATCTTGACTAACTTGGAGATGTTACTGTTATTAACCAGTGTGCGAAAATGCTGCTTCAGTAAAGACAGTGTTACGTGTAGTTGAAGAATTACTAACATGCATTTTATGGTATCAGAGTATCCAAACTTGCCCATCTTGATAGACTGTAAATTCTTATTGATTCTGTGATAAAGCAGCTACAAGTGTTGAATAACAATAGCAATCATGTACTGAACAGTTTATTCAGCGTGTTGTAAATCACAGACTAATAATCTGATTTACTTTCCAGTAATTACCTGTGGTCTTTTAAATTATTCCCTAGCTTTTGATGTTCATTAGTCACTGGAAATGAAAATGACAAGGAAACCAATAGTGCATAATTTGAAACATTTTTAATGCTTATGGATTTCTTAGCATGATTAGAAAATATAAATGGTATTGTGCTTTCAGATCAATATAGGCACATATTAAGTGCTATAATAATTGCCTCTCAAGGACAATGATTTAACACCGTTGGAAGTGATGCTGAGACTACTGATTTCTTATGTCTTCATTAGTGAGCAGTGAAAACAGGTTAAAAAAATCTTAATCAATTTTTTTATTAAGCTCTTCTTGGCTCACAGTTCATTATCAGTTTAATAGTTATCTACTGATATTTATTAATGTTGCTTTAAGGTTTCAACTGTGCCAGAATTTGTTAGTTATGACACTGGTAGTGAAAAACATTCCCTAGAAGTATATAAAATAGTTTGCATAGAATTTCCCTCTCAAACTGAAATTTCATAAATGTATGTTATGCTCTAAGTAAACTTATTATGTTTTTGACTTGACATATAAATCTGCAGAAATGTATTAAAATGTAAATACATGTATTTCAGCCCTTGAGCTGTTTCATTCCATCCCTCAAAATCCCCACAAAATATTAAGTTTACAAGGTATTAAAAGCAATACTCAGTTATCTAAGAAAAATCAAACTGAACATGTTTTATTTTCAAATTAAGAATGCTTAAAGTGAATTTTTTGTGCAGTGTTGATGTAAATTTAATTGAAAAAATACAATGTGATTGTGGATTTAAATTTAACTTTAAATAGAACAGGTCTTCCTTCATATCTACATGTTTAAAATATATGTCCACTCCTGCAAATGAACTGACATAAAAAGATAAGTTTGCTAGATGATGATATACTGTTAGGATTTTCCTGTTCATTTAGCAAAAGTAGTAAGATAATGTGGGTTCTAGAGGTGTCTCACAAAATTTGAGTTATCACAGGCTTGATACTTTATACTCCCTGGCAGTGTTCAAGGCCAGGTTGGATGGGGCTTTGGCTGGCCTGGTCTAAAGGAGGGTGTCCCTGCCCATGGCAAGGGGGTTGTAACTAGATGACTTTTGAGGTTCTTTCCATCCCAAACCAGCCTGTGATCTACAACAGCAAATAGAAAGAATGTTCTAAAGTGTGTGGGTGGGTGTGTGTTGGTGGAAAGGGCAGGAAATCCTATCTCCTGCAAAATCATTCATTTGGTCAAGCCTGGAAAAGACTGGGGGAAGGATGATCTGGGAAAGAGAGCAGTGCGGTGATTGATTGCCTATAGTGTTGATAAATGGAATGCAGTTTGCTTCAGAACAAATAATTTCAATTACTTATATGTATGTACAAGTTGTAAGTTAAATTTAATTGTGACCTTTATGAAAAAGATCTTTATGTCAAAGTGGACATAAAACACATCCTTCTGTTTAGCTTGGGAAAGAAAGACTAAAGTGCATTTCCAGCTTTGCACTCTTCCATGGAGTTCTGTGGTGTTAACATTATCGAACTGAGGACTTAGAGCAACGTGTGAGGACATTTAACATCTGCATGTGTGCTATGAGTGTCTACCTCATTGGCTTGATGTCAGCTGATGTGGGAAATTAAACAGATTTGGATCTGTGTGGCAGAGTCCTGGAAGACTATCTGGAAAACCAGGGAAACTGGCAAGCAGGGCAAGGTATTGTAACACAGGAGAGAATACAGAAAGCCAGGGGGATGAACACCGCCATCTGACTTTGCTGTTATTGCTGAGCTGACAGAAAAGTAAAAGTAAGTCCACTGCTTAACGTGTAAGATACAGGGTATGGTTTGCAGAGATGCCCTGTGAACAGAAGAAAATTGTCACATTTAACTGGGGAGCACTCAAAGAATGGGGGTTCCATGAGAGGTTGCTCTTGGGTACAGTGTTGCTTTTATGCCTTCATCTGCCTCTACTGTGGGAGAGTAAAACCTGGCAAAACAGGAAGGCATCCTGGGGTAGTTTTTGGTTGGGATACTTGGTGCGTGTATGATTAATCCAAGTTTACTTGCATTTAGTCCCTGGAGCTTTAATCTGTAAGAAAAGGAGCATAATGCTGTAGATTACAGTTTTGAACTCTATGTTGTGTACTCAGGTAGAAATCCCTGAAATCCCTTTGTTATACATGTCGGTGATATAAAACTGAATTCAAAATAGCATTGGAGTAACCTCAGAATAAAACTACAAGTTAATATAAGACAAACAATCAAAGAATCACTTGGAGGGAAATTAAGTAACTTTTGATTTGACCTGTTTTGCCTATATGACCAATTTATGCATTTCAAATGTAAACAATTATGAATGAGACCTGTAGTACTGTGGAAGTTGGAGTTAAAATGTCTAAGTGAGCCTGAGAACACGCAAGACACTATTCCTATTTAAGAGGTTTTTTTCTGCTGAGATAAAAATGTGGATAAGTTTTTTGATTAATTACCTCAAACTTTATTGGATTCCAAGCTTTAATGCTAAGCCCTCAAGTTGTGTGAGCAATTATTTATTTTCAGTGACCAATATTTAATGTTTTACATATTCATTCAAGGATTTTGTTTCCAGATAAATCAGTACACCTGCTGTCTTTAAACCACGCCTGGTTCTGCTAGAACAGTTGTCATCTGCATTGTAAAACGTTTTATGGGAAGCTTTTAAGCAAAACCACTGTAATTTAGTTTGCTTAATGTCAGACATGAGTCTACGCTACAACAGAAGTGCTCTGAATGTCAAAACAAATCAATTTTGCAAATGTCAAACTGACATTAATGAAAACTCAGCTCTTAGACTAAGGATACTCTCTTAATTCATAATAAATACTACAGCATTTTATACCATGGCCATTTGTAACAGAGGAGATCATTTGCCATCTTTGTTACAGGCTTGGTTTCAGAATTCTGGTTCATCCTTTAGAAGCCTCTGTATTATGACAGAAGCTTCAAATCATAGAATAGTCTAGGTGAGAAGATGCTCCAGAGAGTCAGCTAGTCTGCTCAAAACAGGGCTCACGTCTAAGTTTGATTGGGTTGTTTAGGGCTTGTTCAGTCCAACTTTCACTGTTGCCAGTGATGAGTCATCCATGTTCTTCCTGGGCAAGCTGCTTTTATACTCAACAACCCCAAACCAATCAAACTGCAATACCTCTGGGAAGAGTTTAGTTTAGTTTTGCTATAGCCTGCCTTTAGGTAGCAAAAGAATGCAGCTAAGCCCATAGATAGCTCTTTTTTTTTTTTTTTTTTTTTGAGACTCAACAGGGCTTCCTCAGTATCTCCTTTTGTTTCATGTGCTCCAGCTGTTTTAGTGGCTCTTTAATTCTCTCCATTTTTTCTCTAGCACAGAAGTACCCCAAACTAGACATTATGTGTGTAGTGATCCCCATGTACCATCATATGTTTCAAGTAGAGAAGAGCAACTGCCCTTGATTGCTGACTGTGCTGTTAGCATTGCAGCCTGGGAAGTGGGTGGTCATCACTGCTGCAAGGTTACACTGGTGACCCATATTAAACTTAGTCACTAGAGCCCCAAATGTTTGTTTGGTTTTTTTTACAGAGTTGCTACTTGTCCTGCTGATTCTACTGCTGCATATTGGTTTTGTCTTTCCTTGGTTTGCTTTGCTTTTTGTCCTAGATGCACAACTTGCCTTAATTTTTTTTTTTTTTTGTTCTATATGGCAGGAGGCATTTGTTTCCCCTTTCTTCCTGCTTGTTGAGGTTCCTCTGAACCCTAACTTGGAATGCACAAAGTACATTGTTGTCAGTAGCACACTTGTGAAGAATGTATTCTGTCACCTTGTCCAGGTTTTAATAAAGAAGTTAGATTATTCTTCATTTAGGATCAGCCTATGATGAATGCTACTATTAATTAGCTGATAGTTGAACTTCCAACCACTAATAATTTTTCTTTAAGGTCAGTAGTCTAGCTGGTTTTCCATTCAACCTTCCACATGGCCCGTTTCTCCTCATATTGAATGCCAGGGTGGTTCTGCAGGAGATGTTGTTAAAGACCTTGCTAGAATTTAAAGTACGAAGAATCCAGTGCTCTCCCACTGTTTGTGCTGATTAAAAAAAAGCAGACAAAACACAAACTAAAACAATAAAAACAATAAAAACAAAAACCCCTAATTCCAAATCAGTTAAGCTAGTCAATTTTGATTTGCCTTGGAAAAGTCATGTGATACTTCCCAGGTATCATCTTGTTCAATTGCCTAAAAATTACTTCTGATACATGTTTGTAGTCCATGACTATCCGGGGACTGAGATGCACCTGATACTTCCCTGGATTTGCTTTTCTTCCTTTGGTGGGTGATCCCCTCGTTGTTATGACTCTCCTTTGAAGCTACTAGAGGGTGACCTCACATTAACTGAGTGGCTCCCTCAGCAGCTGCGGATGGATCACACCTGGTCTTCGACTTGTATATGATAACTTCTGAATTACTCTTCCCATATGACTGAAGCACTTCTACCCATGTAGCTCTTGTAGTGGGAACCTGAGGAAAACCTCAGCACTGAAAACAGCAGCAAAGGTGGCGAGTAGCTCAGATTTTTCATGTCACTATTCTTCAGTACCAGGGATGTGTTTTTGTAATCTTCCTTTAATCATGCTAGAATAATATGCACAATTTTTTTTCACTTAAGTACTTAATACTACATGGAGAGCTGGATATTTAACAATTAACACTTTGACTTCTTTAGGCAGGTTAGTCCTGTCACTGAAGTGACTTGATGAAGGAAGAAGGAGAACTAGTGCTATGTGACTCAGTAATCCAAGTGCTGTCAAATACCATGGCTGCTGATTTGAATGTGTGACACATCTTTTGAAAACATTTTCATTTGAAGAACGTTGAGATGTGGAAGTAATTTCAGACCACCAGCAAACAATTATAATCATAAACACATGGAAGTAAAAAAAAACCCACACCATGTGATTTTTGCTGTTTAATTATTCATCTATAGTAGTGAAATAAACAAATACATATTATATAGTTGGTCAGGAACTAGTCATATTACCTATAAATGAAAGATTATTTTACTCATCACTAGCATACTAAACAGTTGCACTTAAGTACAGTCTATGCATTCACTCTTGGACTATTCTCTGATACTGCATGAGAAGTAATTACAGACAGTGTTCTGTAGACACAGATGATGTTTATACCATTTGGAGTATGGTGTAAATGACTAAAAAGTATTTCCTGCTTCTAAATACTTACTGAATTCTCATCAAAACAACAAAAAATATCAGGCTAGGTCTAGGTATGCTGTAGGCTGATGCACTTATTGCATACATATTGTTAATGGCTTGATAATTTTACACAAAAATAAAATCAGAGTTTCCAGAGAAGGTTGAAGGTAATGTGATAAATTTTCTCGTGATTGCTAGAAAACTAAGTGCTGCATTCCCTGTTTGTGGGGCTGCATCTAGACTCTGACCCTAGAGAGTACACTCTATTTGCTGTGTTTGACTTTCATCTAGCATGATGGATGGGGCAAGAGTTGGCAAGCACTCAGTTCCCATCCCAACTCAGTTATCTTTGGAAAAGTTCTGAGCATGAAATCTGGAGAGGCATTGTGGAAGGCCGGGGTTCATTACAGAGTGGGTCTTCAGGACATGTGTGTTCTCAAAGACATCTAATCATTAGATAGCTAGTTTATGTGGTGTCTTCTCTGCCACATTGTGGTTTTAAATAAAATATAATTCAGTCAATAAATAGAAGCAAGCTTTTTAGGGAACAGACATATCTGTGTCATGTCAATCTGCAACTGAGAAACTACTTAAAGTGGGTGTCTTTCAGCTTTGTCTAGTTTGGCTGTTAGGATACTATATTATATTGAAACCATTATTTGCCTTTTTCATAAGGGAATGAAATAAAATTTATGGACACAACTAGCTATATTCTTCCAAAATTAAGCAAGAATAAATCACAAGGGATGTCAATTATCAATAGTACCTATGTGCTGTGTGGTCATAAACTATCTCTTCAAGGATCTTCTTAATTATCACGGTCTCTTCCAAAATAAAAGTCTCAAAGGCAGAAAGGGTTATACTTCTGAATAGAAAAACACCTCACCCTAATCTTGACAGTTGTGCTGAGACTAGTTTTGTTTTTTTCAGAAAGTGCTCTTTGCTCCTCTGGACACCCTGCTTTATTACACGGGATTATCTTTATACTGAGCTACTCCTTCGTTATCCTTTGCTTCCCTTACTCAGATCAGCTCTAGACTTTGTAATGACTGCATAGTTTTCTTAATGGTCTTTGCTCTTTATTTTAAAAGCATGTTGAGAAACTGTTCGGACTTAAAACACATTCTCATTCTGCCTACTTAATTTTTTCCTCTGTGTTTGGATATTTGTAGATTTAGAAGATGCCTTTTATTGTGTAGCCTGCTGTGCTGTTTACTCAGTGGGTAAGATATGAATTGAGGAGTTATCCAACATGGAATCAGGATGTGCATGGATAATTAAAAGAAGTCAGTATACAACGTAGCATTGTAACGATTTCTTTTTATTTTTGGAAAATTTAAAATAGATTACTTGTACCGAAACTATTCTTAATTCTGGGTCAAATACTATGGATCAGTACTTCAATTATATTCCAGGCACTTAGTAGTGCACTGCAAAGTCAGTGGAGAGCAGACTTCTGGTCTCAAGATGATTCCTTTACTTAATTTCAGAATCTGAAGCATTCACCTTTTAAGAGTCTCATTTCACTTTTAATTCAGAATACAGTGTGATTTCTTTAAGCAACCCTACTTGGCGTAGGGCCCAGACCAGGTGAAGGCTTGAACTTGTTTAAAACCTTTTTGAAAAACACTTGTTTGGCTGTGATCACCTTCCTGGAAAATGATTAACCCTTTTGTGGATATCTTGGCAATTGCTTGGTGTCTCACAGGGGGAATTGGTGGAAGCCTCTAATTCTCATAGTGATGTGTTTTTAGGTGAAGAGCTGCCAAAGGAGTATTTTGGACTAACTGAAGACTTCTCAGTATGCTTAATTAAAGGCAATATGAAGTCTGAAATTACTTCATCTTGCTAATCTGATTATGTGCACCTCCACCCTGCTTCTGTTTCTTCCAGTTTTTAGTGATCAATTTTTTAAAATGTCTGCAAAACAGGAAGGTAAAGCATTTCACAATATTTTATAATGTAATAAGTACCCAGTGTTGAGAGTAGGAGAACTCTTCTGAAAATTAGCAATCATTTCTGGAAGACTCATCTTTCATAGAGTGTTTATCAGCATGAAATCACATCTCAGTAATAACTAAAGAATATCCTGCCTTGTGAAACGGCACTTCTCTCTGCTCAAACATTGTCTAACTAGTAAAGATTTACAAGCTGTTGATGTAATTGAAAATTGAATCATCTTTTAACTTCAGAGGATTCACAAAATTAGTGTTTAGTCCTGGAGCCACCTCCAGTTACCACTGGCAGTATTTAATCCTTGTTGGTGTTATTGTTTGAACATCACACATATGCCACTGTAATGACTTCAGAGTAATTTTAAATGAAATGGATTTTTTCCTAGCATTTAATTCTACCACTTGCAACCAAAAACTCATATTCTAAAACTCAGACTACTTGAAATATTATGCAGTCTCCCAAATGAATACATTAATTTCCCAGCTTACCATGTATCATGTTACTAAATAACAATATAGAATATCCCTCCCCAGCAATGATGCTTTTGTTCCTGTATCTTTAACAAGGGTTGGGGAACAGTTTTAAAAATTAAAAAAGAAATCTTAAGTTATTTATAGTGCTTTTACTATAGAAAGGTAAACTTTAGAAGGAAGTTCACCCGAGCTGAAGTTCAGCATTGTAACTTTAAAACCATGGGATTTACCTCTTGCCACATGTTGCGAGGACATGTTTCAGCATACTGAGCACAGAACCAGTGTATCACTTGTTGTGTTCATACAACTTCTGGAGAGTTCCTAGTAGAGGAGGAGCTTGGTTAGGAACCCTGGAAGTTTGATATATTGACTTCTTTATCTTGTTCAGTGACAGATAGTGGCATCTGATAAGTTAATTTTATGCCTGTACTGTAACATAAAATTATGTAGTATCCTTGAACTTTATTGGTAACTCCTTAAAAATTTGGATATGGCACCATGGAGGTAGCCATTTCAGGGTTAAAAAGAAATGTAACCATACAATGCTGTGCCTAGGCTATGTTAGAGGCTGTTTGTGCTCCTCGCAGAATTTGATTTCTCTAGAATATGGAAATGCTAATATTTTGCTTGACAGCTGCACAGTAAGGCAAATTCCATAGGTTCTGCCAATTTTCTGCAACATTTTCATATTTTTAGGAGCCATGAAATCTATTTTGTTACAATACATGTTTAGATGCAGTTTGAGAATATCTGTGCTTTTAAATACATAATGAGTTTACTATATTCTAAGTATATATTTTTAAATGTACACTTGTATTTTAATTTGTAACTGATAAAATAATTTATGCTTTTATTTAATTGATAAAATGAAGAGGAAATGAAAGCATAAATTACTAGAATACATCCTACAGATAGTTTGTAGGGCCACAAAGGAAGTGTGTGTGGGTCTCTTTGGTTTTTGGCTTTGTTTAAATTTTATTTTGAATGTAATGTATTTATCTGTTTTATAAATACAGAACTTCTCGCACATATATTAAATATTTACATTACTTGGAAAAACAGACTGCAGATGACTGGATTTGAGTTAAGTATTTTGTATGTGAATTATAGTACATATGCAAAATACTTTCAAGATTTTCTACACAAAGAATTTCACAACTACTATTGCTTGAAGAACATGACTATCAAAAAGTGAAATATAATACAGAGAATGTAATTTACTTTCTGTAATACCAGTTAATGGTGGGAAGATCCAAAAAGCTCAGAACACTGTATGAAGATATAAGCACTTGGGAGTACATCAGCACGCTTTAGAGTAGGCTCTTAATTGCAAGAGGATTTTGCTCAATCTGGTATTTTTAAGATTTATTCCAAACCAGCTCAGATCTCCAAACACCATTTTTACTCTTCAGCCTGAGGAAAAGGAGCCTGAGGGGAGGCCATGTTATGGTCTGTGTCTTCCTGATGAGGGGGAGTGAAAGGACAGACACCAATCTCCTCTCTTTGGAGACCAGCGATAGAACCCAATGGAATGACATGAAGTTATTATAAGGAGGTTTAGGCTGGACATTAGGAAGAGGCTCTTTACTGAGAGGGTGGTTGGGCACTGGAACAGGCTCCCCAGGGAAGTGGTCACAGCACCAAGTTTGACTGATTTCAAGAAGCGTCTGGCCGATGCACTTGGTGACATGTTCTGACCTGCCTGGCCCTGTGTGGAGCCAGGAGTTGGACTTGATGGTCCTTATGGGTCCCTTCTAACACAGGAGATTCTGTAACACTTATATCTGCACATTTAGTTAGTATTCAACAATCAAACAAGTAGACCAAAGAAGGTAACTTCCATGTTTGTGATAGGCGTCTGAAGAGAAAGAAATTTTCTCTTTTCCTCCAGATTGTCCTGTATTGGTTATGCCATTTATCTGCTTTCCATCAAAGTGTGTGAAATGGCAAGCTGTGCTTTGTCTGAAAATTAAACAAGGTTCTCTTACAAATATGGTAGGGGCACCAGAACTGAGTCTTTGTTACAGACAGCAGTCTGTTACTTACTGTACTTATTTGAGCATAACATGCTGCCACTAGATAGGGTGCTCTTCCATGTGCCATGTACCTTTTCCTCTTTGCTGAGCCTAACTATATGCTACCTCACTGAAACTTACCTTTATATTTTCCTAAATGCCGTTTCAGGTTACGGTGCAGCTGTTCTTTTTTCCTCATGTAATGATATCCCTCCCTTGCTGCCCACAGCACTTGCATGCTGCTGTGTCTGAACTGTTAATCTGCTGTTGCAGGATCCCCTTTCCAGTATATGTCTGCAAAGATGCTGTGCTTTTAAGCCCTCTCTGTCTCCTCCTGGGCAGTGGTGTGCCCAGGATGCTGTGTTCAGCTTTTTAGTTACTTTACAGTTTTCACTTCAGTTAGGGCACTTGTGTCTCCAAAGGTATAATTTCATTTTCTTGGCATTGCCAAGATTTTTTTTGTCTCTTACAAAACTCTGAAAAAATGCAGCATAAAAGGCAGTCCTTAAGGCTGTGTTCAGGTAACTGGCATGGTTGATCCAACCTAACTTCATCTCGTACATATATGACTGCAGACATTTTATATCTGTTTATCCTAGGAGAGACCCCCTCAGATGATCAGAACTGAGTTGATGTGCTACCACATGAATTACTGTTGGCAACAAGCCCCAACTGTATGTTTTCAAAACAATGCTGTATTACAAGGAGTCTCCAAGAGACTGTGGTCTGTGCCAAAAAGCAATGAACTGTAGATTCATAGAACAGTTTGGGTTGAAAGAGACCTTTAAAGGTCATCTAGTCCAGTCACCTGTGCAATGAGCAGGGAGGTCTTCAACTAGATCAGATTTCTCAGAGCCCATCCAACCTGACCTTAAATATTTTGAGCACACACTGCTGGCTCATGGAGAGCTTTTTATCCATTGGTACCTCAAGATCTTTATATGTATGGCTGTTCTCAATCCCTTCATCCCCCCTTCATCCCACCAGAGGTTGTCCCAAACTAGGTGCAAGACCTTACACTTGTTGAAGCTCATAAAGTTCATGTCAGCCCACTTGTTTAGCTTGTCCATGTCCCTATGGATGGCATCTTTTCCCTCAGGAGTGTCAACTGCAGCGTGCAGCTTGGCATCATCTGCAAAATTGATGAGTGTGCACTTGATCCCACTGTCTGTCATTGGTGAAGCTTTATTAAAAAGTACTGATTTTAATTTATATTAAATATTACTTTTAAAAGTACTGAGCCCTGAGAAAACAACTTGTGGCTGGCCACCAACTGGGTTTAACTCAATTCACCACAGCTCTTCGGGACCGGTCATCCAGAGAGTGTTTTAGCCTGTGAAGTGTATGTATGCCCAAGCCATGAGCAGCCAGTTTTTCCAGGAGAATGCTGTGGAAACATTGTCAAAGCCTTTACTGGAGTCTAGATAAAAATCCATAGCCTCATCCACAAAGTATATCACCTTGTCATAGAAGGTGATTGGGTTAGGCAAATAGGTCCACACTTTCATGAACCTGTGTTGACTGGGCCTGATGACTTGGTTGTATGCTGCATGATGTTACTTGATGGGATCTGCCCTATAGCCTTCCCCAGCACAGAAGTCAGGCTGATGGGCCTATGGTTTCCCAATTCTACTTCTGGCCCTTCTTGCTCAACTGGGACCCCCTCTAGTTTGCCAGGAATGCTGAAAAGGGGATTGGTGACCACTTCTGCTAGCTCCCTCTGTACCGTTAAGTGGATCCCATACAGCCCCGTAGACTTCTTCAACCCATCCCCATCCTCCAGCTCAGGGGGCTGGGTATCCAAAGAACAGTTGTTCTTTGGAACAACAATCAGTTTTACTCATGAACACTGATGCAAAGAAGGCACTAAGTTTTTTAGCCTTCTATATTTTGTCACCATGTTTCCCCTCACAACCAGTAAGGGATGTCTTCTGCAGTCACATGTACTAAAACAGTTTATTACGTTTCTACAGTCTCAAATGTTTTTGTTGTATTGACAACTTCAGTGTGTGGCCAGATTTTTACCCTTGAGTGTCTCCTTTGGGTAAACTTACAGAAATTATACTACTTTGCTCCTTTACAACCAACTTCCCTATTTTGCCCTTTATGCTTAAGCCCTCTCCTTTTCATAATGGGTCAGCAGTTTAAACAGGAAAAGGAAATTTGCCGGAGAGTTCCATATCTCATTTCATCATTGTAAGCAGAAGAGACAGGGCATGTACTTAAACAAACACTGCATATTCTAATCCTGGTTTTCCTGAATAAACCAAGAGCTGCAGCTGTGAAATGTATTGTTGGGTTGTTTTTAAACCTAGATCATATCAGACAATGAATTTTATATTTCATGACAAGGGGGCCCTTTTTCCTTTTCCAGGTGATAAAAAGAAAATTAAATTTTCATTGCTTTAGTGGTTAGAGATTCCAGGCAACACATTCCTTATTGTGCCAGCTACATAATAAGTGAATTTTCATGTCACTTGTTCCATATCTTGGTACAAATACAGGAAAAAACAACTGTATTTGTAATGGTGAGAAGTCATAGTTGTTGTATTACTCTCTACACTTTCTGTAATGGAAGGTAAGCAGTGATGCTACAATAGAAAAATGCCTGTGTAGATGAATACAGATGGGTTATGCGTATCAAAATGCTGGGGGCTGAGCGATAATGAAGTGGATGAAATTTGGCTTATATTGTCTTCTATTAATTTGTAGCTCATGTGGTTTTCAATAACTTGAACTACAGTGATTTAATAATTTAGAGACCCTCTCTCTTCCCTTAACAAACCAAACAAACCTTCAACATAAATTTGTAAAGGACAAAAAGTACATTTTTTTTTAATAAGTAATAGCTGTTTTTTGGGGTTTTTTAGCTAAGTGCAGCTATTAATTCTGAAGATGAGTTCTGTAATTTAGAAAACTCCTCAAACTTCTTTTTGTACAGATTGGTTCCATTTAACTTCTATCTTCTGCTGCAGCAATTCCAAATTCACTCACATGTCTTTAGAAGTTCTCTGGAGGAAAAGACACAAAAGTGAGACTTTTTGGAGCTCAGCATGTACTGCATGACAGGCTGACTGCTAGCTGTAGACCCACTCATTAGCCAGATACTACTAAGAACATAAAAAAATTGTGTTTTTCCTACCTTTCCCCGGTAAGGACACTGATTTCTCTTTTCAGTGCATGACTACTGGATGTTTGGTTTTTTGTTTGTTTTTTTCAAACAAATTGTGGGGTTTAAATTATCTGCCCAACTTTAATGTTGATTGATAATCACCTGGAGGATCAAAAGCTAGTAATTAACACTGATAATGCAGTTCTGTATTTCATATACTGGATAGTCTAGGCTAAGAGCAGGAGAACGTTCTGCCTCTTTACATCACTGTACACAAGAATTAACTATCAAATCTATGTTTTTCCTCTTTACTTACACCTGTCCTGGCAGTGACAATAATTTGTCATGTCAGGAAAGTCTGCTTCAGTAATAGAATGCAGCTTTCATTTGCATGCTTGTGTGAAGTAGACATAGTATATTCTACTTACATCACTGATTTGTTCAGATTTGCAGTTATACTGATGCCTATGTTATGACTTTTTCCTTTTTTTTTTTTATTGGAGAAGCTTAGTTACACATCTTTAATCTTACAGTGTTATTTATAGCCAAAATTAAAAATTGACTAACTTAATCTAAGGTATAGGGTTTGTGAGAACATAGCCAGTGGCTCTTCAGTGTAAGAGGCAAAGACAAGAGCCAGGATAAATAATAAATTAGCTACCCAGATGCATAAGTCCTAAGGAAGCAGAAAGAAAATAGTGAAGAGTCATCCTTGGGTGGACCACTGAAAGAATGACTTAGAGCTTTGAAGAATTTCGGTCAGAACTTTGTAACTGAGAAGGGGAAACAATATTTATCATTGAGCCTCATGGGAAAGAGCAAATTTTAATTGTTTTTTTTGAGGAAAGGTTGAGAGTTGTTGTATTGTGTAAAACCTCAAAGGATGTTCTGAGAATGTGTAAAACTTAAGGGAAGTTTGAGACAGGCAAAAGCCAGGGTAAGGTAGGGACTGAGGTAGATCAGAGAGTAGCAAGCATGGGAAAGCAGAGAGGATGTAGGATAAAAACTGTAGTCTGTCCTGCCTTCTTACTGGCACCTGTGTGACCACCTTCCCTGTTCTGCACCTGCCAAAGGTGGAATTTGCTAGAAAACTTGAAGCTAGGATAGTTGGCACATTAGGAGCATGGGAGGGCAATGTTTTCAAAGACCCAAGATCTGAGCCTGTGACTGGATCCATTCAGGCATATTTGATGAACTTAGCTTGTGCTAAAATTCAGTAGCTCCATGAATATCAGTGTGCTTGTGAGGTAAAAGTGTGTGTCATGCTATATAGGCTTTGGAACGAGTACTCATGTTCATCTTGCACTTAAATATATTTGGGAGAATTATTTTATATCTAGGTATTTATATTTTTTAATATGAATAATTTCTGCTTGGAAATGCCTCATTTGCAAATGTTGGGTTTTGTAAAAGACACAAGATGTTTAAGTAGTTGTCTAAAATTGATGGTAGAATTTTGTCAGCTTTACCAAATGCCAGAGAAAAGATGTATATAATTAGTAGTGTTTTGTATTTAAGTACAAACCAGGAATGTTTGTATTACTTCATATACCCTACATATACTGTTTAGTTATTATATATGTAGTAAGTTGTTCTGGATTGTGGGCTTAGATTTAAATTTTTGCTGGTCCTTTGCAAGGAAATCCCTTTAGAAATTTCTGAGGTATCTGTGGGTTTACTAAGCAGTGTAATAGCTAGTAAATCTGTGGGAATGCTTATGTTGAGAATACACGTTGGAGACCTGTTGATAAGACTTCCCTGGTAGGTTTTCATGTTTAGGTTTTGGTGTTTTACTCCTAAGATCACATTCAGAATATGAAGTGTAGTATTTGAGACTTACGAATAACATTACTTCAGAGGTCGTTGGGGTTAGTCACTAACAATCAGTTCTGAGTCGCTAGGTCTGCATGGCAAAAGCTTGGGGGAATTGAGGCCCCCTCTCAGAGCCTGACTGCAGCAGCCTGGTGTTGTGCCATGTTGCTGAGAAAAGAGCAGTGCTGATCTTAATCCCTGGGAGAGGCTCTTAGATTGAGCTTTCTGCTTGATAAATGATAATGAGAAGAGTTAGGTGAGAGAAAATTGGATATCATGTTCCTAGGGGGTGAAAGGGAGTTGGTGTGATATAAACAGTAATAGGAATTTTGCTGACAAGATCAATTTTATTTCAAAGTTGTTCCTTTTTTTTTTTTCTATTACTGTTATTGAAGACCTTGAAACTGCTATCACATCTGGCTTTGCTGTCCCCTCCCATTCTGAGTGATCAATAATTTGACAGTAGCACCTGACTTCTTCCTCTGTTTTTATGCCATCTGTTCTGTTGGTATGAGTGGATCTTTTATAGTTAAGGCTTGAAAATTGCTACTTTTCTCATGTGACAGTTTACTGTAGATGCCTTTAAGAATAGGAAGAACGTGTCCCACACATGAAACTATTACTTAGGTGGTTTGTTTTTTGCTTGGCTTTTTTTTTTTTTGTTAATTTGTTTTTCTTGTGGGTTTTTGTTGTTGTTTTGTTTGTGGTTTTTTGTTTGTGGTTTTTTTTTTCCAAAACGAGAATGGGAAGGAATAAAGATGATTGTTAGCTCTCCTTTCCCCTCCTTCATACCAGCATCTAATACTATTTGCATATGGTCATACGATGCCATAATTAATAGACCTGCCTTTTGTGCAGTCTGTATCCTGCTGGTGCTACACACTAAGGACATAGTAGTCTTTGTGAATAAATGTGGTTCTGGTAGTTTGCACTAGAAGAAGTTGGTCCATTAACATCCGAGTGGAAGAGGCACTCAGACTCTATAATTGTTTAAAATGCTATGTATTAGAGATATGACTATAAAGAGAGGCTAGTATTGATATTCCCTTCAGAAGCTGACAACACCAACTTCTGCAGCATTGAAAGGGCTTCCCATCAAAGTGGGAACACATTTTAGTTGTTCAAGCTCTTACAGAACATTTTAACAGGAAAACAAAGCTTTTATAATTTCTACTGTCAAACGAAAAAGGATTCCCCCATGAGAAATCCTTGCTGCAGTGTAACCAGTGGCACCAAGTGAGAGCTGTCTACAGGCTTCCCTCTCACCATCAAAGGCTGAGGTTATCCTCTGTCCAAGGAACAGGTTGTGCAGCACTGGCCTTGACACCAAGCTGTTGGTGTAGCACAGTATGTCTGTGCTGACTCAAATGTTAGGTGGATCCTAACAGTGTGAAATGGTTTTATGGCCACGGTCATTATGCTGGTTAGAGACAGATGCTTGGAGTGACTGTGGCTTTCCCCCTAAACTAGAAGTAGTTGTCTTGGGAGAGATGAATTACACAATTAATGTAATAAATAACAAAATGAGATTTCTTCACCACTACTCAGTCTAAAGCAGATAACTAAAACAGATTAATTAGAAGATATTCTTGTGATACCAGCAGGCAAAGGTGCTGTTCTGAATGCTATGCCACCCTTTATTTTAACTATTTCTTAAGCGCGGGGGGGTGGGGTGGGAGAGGAGGGGAGTGGAATCTAAACCAGTAATGAGCTAGACTTGAGATAGTGGCTGCTGATATTATCACAATTTCAAAAGACACTGGTCCTTGTTGTACCAAAGGTAAAAGTAGTGTTTGCAGTTCCTTGTTGCCATGTGGGTGTTGCTATAGCATTAAACAGCAGTTTCTGAAACAACATCATTCTCATTAATGTGAGGTCAGTGTGATAGTGTCCCGCTTTTGTTTTATCATTCCTTAACTTCTCTGGAGACCCAGCTGCTGTGGTGTGAGCTGGAGGGTCACAGTTTAAATATTGCAGTTGACAGACTTCTGCTGACTCAGTTGAAGAACTCAAATGGAAGCATACAAATTTAGCAGAATTCAAAAGTTAAACTTTAATTGTATTAATATTGAACTTACAGTGTCCAGCAAATTTGTAAGCAGCACTAAGGAGCAACACATAAGGGGGATTCCCAAAATTAAACGCTCTTTCAGAAAAAGAGAGAAAAGTCAACTTGTTTAATATACAAAGCTTTAGGGTCATTCAGCATATATGAATGAAATGTTCAAGCTGAGATACAAACTTTGGAAACAAATACAAATCACAGAATTAAAAAGTTACTGTTGAAGGTGTGTGTGTACCTGTTTTTTTTTTTACTTTTTTACATCTTGAAAGAGGAAGGAATGAAAAGATTAGATTTTTATTTTTTTTCCAAAGCAGGTTTTAAAATAAACGGCATCACTATCTAAGTCAGATTCTTACCATTTGAAAAATAGGTCTGGAAAAGATAAGACAGTAATAATGGAACTTAAATTTCTGCAAGAATTTGGGGTTATGTCAGTGTTTAGAGACAACAAAGAACTTTAGGAATTTATGTAAACAGTTACAATGTAGTCCATGTCTAACACGATTTAAACATCATTGATACTTAGTCAGAAAACAATTCTTAATAGTGTTTTATTAGTTAAAAGTGGAAATTTCAATAAAGCAGCATGTGTCTCCATAGCGAATTCAGTATTGCAAAAAAAACCCAAAACAAAACCCAACCCAAAACCCAGAACAAATGTATGATGTTGCTGGAATTGAATTCAAATTAGATTTTTAGCTTGAATACTGTAAGTCTGTAAAAAAAATTTCACAGTAACTGGAAAGAAACCCATTTTAAGAAAGAAATCTTTTAAGATCCAGATTGTAGTAAATGCAAGCTTGATGTAATTACAGTGCAGTGTAATGCAAAGGATAGGCATTCAGCCAGTCTCCCATCTGACAGCACATTTAAAACTTAGCAACGCTTGAGATTTTGAGTAAAAATGAAGATGGTTTCCCCTTGGCAATTTATGTTGGTGTAAGAGGCCTCAGGTAATGCCACAGTATTTTTAACTGGTTGTATTTTATGAACAGGAGGGGAAAAAGCTAAAATCTAAACTCAAAATATTGTTATTTGAGTACCCTTCTATTTGAATATATATCAGATGTGAATTTAGTACTTGACATAAAATTCAAGCAGTGTAAGAAAGGTAATTTTTTTTTCTGGTAAGAGGTTTTACTCTAAAGTGCATATTTAACTTCAATTAGCTTATCTCCTTAAAATTGTATTTGATGTTAAAGTTAAATTGTGACTATTTTAATCAACTGCAGAAGTAAATTTCATAGTGTTTTACCAGATTTTATACTCTGTATTAATAATGAGCTGGGCATCTTGGCAAGTATATTCTTGTTTGGGATGGGAAAGATGTGTGAAAAGTAAGGAAAAGGTATAAATATGTGCTTCAAATATGTTCTCTGCCCCTTATGTAGGGTTTAAGAGTTGATAAAAGGTGGACAGGTATTAGGAGATGCGTATCAGATCTATGCTCACGAGTAGCATGTTTCAGTAGGGCTATGCAGTTATGGTGTTACTTCCCCAAGCTGTGGTTAGAAGGCATGTTGTCCTGGTTGCTTCTAGTTGAGGGATGGATGATGCACTTCTGAAAAATTTGTAATCTGCAATAATGATTTTATTTAGGGAGAAACCGAGCAAATTTGCCTGCTGCAGTCTAACTTGGTTTTGATTTTTGCATTATACAAATGGAAAATCATAATGTACAGAAGGGTCTGGAATGCAAACTGTCAAAGAGCAAAAAAACACGCAAAAACCCCTCGCTTCTGGAAGAAATTGCTGTTGAGTGTCATTATGGATGTATAATATATAGATATGGCTGTTTCTAGGAACCTCACAGACTTTTACCTCTAGACAAAAATTTGCCTTAGGAAATTAAATGGTAGTAGTGGTTGTTGCTGTATGAATCTAGTGCTTCTCCTAATAAAACAGGACTATTCCTATTGAGAAATTTCTGTGTAGAAACAGTGCATAGAAACTGATGAAAGAGGCAGTTTTTCAGAGCTCATTTTTTCAGTTTGTTGGCTGTATGACACCCACATGGTACTCTAGGTACAACATGTGTAATTCCCGTGGAGATTTGTTCCCTTTCCCCCATTCATTTTCTCTCTTCTTCTCCCCTCCCCTTTCCCTTTTCTTTTGATTGCGCTGGCACTTGCTGTACTAGATGATAACAAAGTCTTCAAAGCAGTTGTCTAAACTCAGACACTGCAGGTGTGCATCTCAACAGATGTTTAGTTACATACAGGTGAGTATAAGCAGGATACTCTGAAAATAGGCTGTAAGAGTTATATGAATGCAGAAATTTGCAGTATAAAGTTAAAGCACATTGAAATGCACTTAACAAAATTTTCCTATTGTCTCAATAATGCCTTCATTGCTTTGCCCTGAAGGACTTCAAGCTGTAAGCAGACAAAATGCATCATAAAATTATTGATTACAGAGTGGAATAAAGAGAAAGGTGATACTCTTCATGATAAAGATGTAATAGCACTGAAATAATACTGATAGAGTTCCAAGCTGATACTCTGGTATTGACACTTGTCATGTAGGGTTGCACACGACAAGAATCAAAGGTCACTTTGTCTAGGAAAGATCCTAAATGTGTAGACAAGCACCAACTTCTGTTGTCTTTCCCTATTTGCAAGAAAATCCTTACGAGCTATTGCCTGGTTTTGCTCCCAGACTGCAGGAGCACCTGACATTTACTTAAAAGCCTATATGATGCTATACATCTCATAAACCTGTAGGAAGGTGACTTTTAATTAGCATGATTGTTGTACTGTTCTGAGAACTGCAAAGCTGTAGTAGCAGTGCTGTGTACTAGGCTCAGCAAAGCATTGCAAAAACTCCCTATCCAATCTGACCAGAGCAAAACCAGTCCCGTGTGGTAGCTGAACGGTTGAGAGCATGGGATTTGGAGTTAGCTCAAATCATCAGGAAACTGCTGTCTGATGCGGAAAGTAGTGTCCACTTAAGGGTTCCATCAGCTTCCTGAGTTACAGTACTCTCATGCCCAAACATGCCTTTATCCTCTCTTTATTTTTTCAGACAATACAACATTCTCTATGACCTGAAAAACCTCAGCCAGTGAGCGTTCCTGAAAATGGGATAATCACTGCTCTTCTAAAACATATTCAAATTGTTTTTCAGTGAGGATGTTGAGTCTGTTTGCAAGAGTTTCATATCAATTGGAGTGTTCCTAAGTTTAATCTATACCACCTTCTTGCTGTCATAGCGCAAAGTCAAGGAATTAACTGGAATAGGCATCGGGGATTTCTTTATAGATAAAATTTCAGTAACTGTAATTTTAGGTACCCAGTATCTTCAAAAGAGATCACTATTACCTAGGTTTCGGTGAGTTTCAGTATCTTAAGGGAACCCTTCTTTCCTCTTTGTTTGATAACAGTAACTTAATCTGGAAATATTTCTGGGTATCAGATAGAAAAATGGGCTTTGTATGTAGGTCTGGTTTGGTTCCCTGACAACTAGAGAATAGACTGGGGAACTGGAGAATATTCAGAAGGTTAATAGGCTGTCTCTCCTGCAGGGGTGAAGAAAGGAACATTATTGTTTTGCTAACTAGTTAATATATGCCGCAGTTCTGCAAATTGTGTGAATGATCTTTCCAGTATTCTGGCACTACAGTTGTTTACATAGTCAGGAAGAGCGGAAAGGTTAAGCAGTTGGGAAACAAAGTCACATCACTTTTATGGGAATGCAAATTAAAGAAGAGCAGTCTCATCTGTTATTTCTAAATCTAGTTGGCAGAGACTACAGTGGTCTCCAATTTTAAGGAATTGAGCTTGGTCTCACATATTTCAGGAACTATTAACTCTCCTCTTAATACACAGTGAACACAATACAAATTGGACAGTTTTACTGGGGAGAGCTGCATAGGGAGCAGGATTTTTTAAAATCTCAAAGATGTTTACGTACACTGAGAAATGTAGAAATGCATAGTTTCAGGCTTATGTGTCAAAAGTCAGAGTTAAAATAAGTGGAACCCAAGTCGGCTGGGGGAGCAGTTGGGCAAAGTAAGACCAGAAACACTGTTGTGTCTGCTTCAATGAGGTGGTTGATCATACAGTGTCAAAGTGTCTTTAAATACTCTGCGGAAGACTTCAGGTGAACCAGGAGAGCTGTTTTAAAGACATTCAGTGGCTAAACCTTCATAGCTTAATGGGAAAAAAAATCTTAGTATGTCAATTAATTTTGCTTCACAATTTCATTTGCTTTACAGTGTGTCTAAGTAAACTAATCGTTGATCTGCAACAACTCAATTATGTGGTAAGTAGTTGTACTTAGTAGCTTCTTCGAAGCTGTCAGTAAGAATAGGGATTGTTCTTACGGGGATCAGGCCATTTAAACATAAACAGTAAATGCAAAAAATAAACTTTGCATAAAAAGAGGAAAAGCTTCCCCTAATTTACCAATTGTGGCGTATTGAAGGCCCATGCTCAGATTGTGATGACTCAAAGACAAGTTTAATAACAACCAAGAAGCTTTTACACCTTCCAGAGGCTGACGCAGCAGCCTGCAATCAGTTTCAGTGCTTTTCCATGGTTGCACAGAATTAGTTAACGGGCCAAGTGCAGTTTCCTGTCAAAGTGTTGTCCGGCCCTAATGGACTCACATTTCAAAGCACCATCTGCCAACATACCATAACTCTGAACACTGCAAGGTAACGAGCCAGCCACAACCAACATCCAGACATTCAATGCCACAACATCCTACACATTCCACGTAGTGCTTTGATTGATTTGACTTTTGACCCCACAGTTTCTTCCCAACAATTATGCCTCTTTCTCAGGGCAACTCTTTGTCTCCCACAACCAAGTAATGGTATAAGTATGCAGAAAAGACAAAACTGCTATGTATATAAGTCACAGGCCACTGAAATCAGAATTTCTATTAAGGAGTATTTCTGTTGATCTCATCTGGCTTTCACTGTGACTTAATTGGGCTAATGAATATTTTAAAATTTAGCCTTCTTAAAAGAATAAGCTTCATCTAACTTTAATAAAAATTTCTAATAAAAGCTGTCATTTAGTTTGTGTGGTAAACCAGCATTAGTCCCCTTTGCAAAGAACAAAGAGCGTTAGCCAATTCTGTCTCTCCCAATCCATGTGAAACAAATCCCTTCAGAATGTGTGTTATTAGACTGAGGAGCTGTAGCAAGAAGAACCAGAACAGATCTGTGAAAGTTTTCTCCCAAGCCTTCTCATTGTTTTCCACTATCTGAGAGGATTTCAAACTAAATATAGCATCATTGACCTTAGAAACATTGAATTAATTGGTTAAATATTCTTTTCCGATGTTGAAATTTACTGATGTACGTTTATGCCATATTATCTACTTTCTGAAAAATGAAGCTGAGACCAGAGTTCTGCCTGTTGCTGAGGACATGAAAAACTTTTTTTTTAAAAAAAAAATAATTCAAAAGTCTGGAATAACAAAAAAGGTGTTATAAGGGTCTTTAGCACATTAAACCTTGAAAGGAGTTTTGATTCAACTTGTTGGGATTCCTGCTAAAAAGCTCTGTGTCATCTGGAAGCAGAATTAAGTATGTTTGAATATAAAAAAAGTCATAAATGCAGTTCTAATGCAAATCTGTGGGATAGTACACTTTAGGCTGGCTTAGCATGAGTGTCTGAAAGGTGTAAGACATTAAAATGTACTGCTCAAACTGATTTGAGAGCAGCCAGTGCAGAAGGGCCTTTCATGGTAGTTCTGGTCTCATTGTGTTGACTGGCTCTCAGCTCAAGTAATCTCTTGCATCCAGGTGTCCTGCTGGAAACACCCTCGAGCAGGTTGACTTTGGGTATTAGAATCCATGAGCTCATGAGCAGAATGCTGAATCTTCCCTTTCTCGACAGTGCTGGAGATGTTACTTTCCTTCTGATTCTGTGACAGCCTCAGATTTTGTGGAGTGCTTCATGCACAATGCAAATAAATTGCTACTGAAGAGTGCTTCATTTCAGTCTGGCTTTTCTTTCATTGAAGTCAATAAGAAATTGTCACTAGATTTAAACAGAACAAATTTATATCTGCTTCATGTTTAGCTCTTCTGAGCGTATGCTTTGTAGTTGAAGGCTAGGCTGCTTTGCACTAGGTGTATCTAACTGTGCTGTTCTAGCAGTACCTCTGGATTATTTTAAATTTGGCTTTTCAGAGTGGTGTTGAATTGCTGTCAAATGCAATTTGTCAGAGTGACACCCTTGGCAGAATGGGTAGTTCTAGGCAAAATACTTTTATATTAGCTGGAGAGAGTGCAATTACCTGCAAGTCATTTTGCATAAAAGATAAAAGGAAAGTGTCTCTGACATGTTTGATGGAGGTTAGCAACCCTTTCAGATCTAATAAAATATTGTGGATATTTTCATTCTTGATGGAATTTTAGCTTCTAATCAGAGGAGAAACAGATGCTTAAATGCAGATAATACAATGAAATTGGCAGTGGATAAAATACACATGCCACTGCTCCTTGTCTGAAGGCTCCTGCTGTGTATGCTTGGTGAAAGAGTATATGTATGTCTAAACTGTGGGCCAGCTGGAATGAAGGGAGTAAAGGTTTGGGATTCCTCAGGGGACTGTGACTGGGTTATGGCCTTTTCTAGTTAGGGAGAAGAGCAAAATCAGATTAATAGTGGCTACAGTTCACAGATACTTTAAGCTGGTCTTTAAATATTTATCTATTTGGAGATGCATCTATATAACATACAGAGGAAGGATGTTGGACTGATCAGGCTGTTATCTGGCATTTGAAAGTCAGTTCTCTGTTCTGCTTCTATGTAGTCTATAGGAAACTGTATAAACCCCATTTTCAAGCTGGAAAATTAAGTTATTAGTACTGCTACATTTTAAATCACTTTTGAAGGGATGTATTTGTTACTGAGATGCTCAAATCATGAAGCAGAAGAGGTCATGTAAATGTCCTCAGATCATCCTGATTAAAGGGCAGAAATAAACTAGAAAATAGTTTCCATCCCAGTCTGTCTCCAGTTTATCCCTTAGTATAGGGAAGGAGTATATTCCTACCGTTTTTGTAGAGCGCATTGCTCCTTGGCAATTTACTTACCCTATGGCTATAGCTGGAATATGTAGCAAAGCACTTAATTCTGTCTTTCCCCTACTCCTCTTTCTCTATGTCCCCACCATTAACTTCTTCCCATCAGTAGAGACTCTTGTGGTGGGTTGACCCTGACTGGATGCCACTTGCCCACCAAAGCTGCTCTTTTGCTTCCCTTCTCAGCTGAACAGGGGAGAGAAGATACAACAAAAAGGCTCGTGAGGACAGGGAGCAGTCACTCACCAGTTACTGTCATGGGCAAAATAGGTTCCATTTTGGAGCTGGCTTGCATTAGGTCTGTCAGACATTTGGGGAGCTTCTGGCCATTTCTCATAGAATTCACCCCTGTAGCCCCTCTGCTTCCAAAACCTTGCCACACAAGCCCAGTACAGCTGTCTTCCCATGATTTAAGCTCATCTTATTTCGATTAACTTTTTCTTCACACATTTGTAAGTTCAAATGAAGTTTGAAGTAGCCTAGTTATAGTTTGTATTTTGAACTCAGTTATTCAATAAAAAGGAAATTAAATACATTAGAAGTGTAAATAAAAGGATAGCACCTGAAGCCATGAGTAATAATACTGAGATTGTCAATTTTGTGTTCTAGAGTCCACACTCTATTTCCCAAGCCACAGTTGATAAATAATTCCAATGGTATGAGTTAATTTTTGTGCAGGTAATTCAGTCTCCAGGTGGAGTTAGACACAGCATCTCCCATTCTGTAAAACTACTTTGCTACTCTAACAGCAGCTAGTGAGAACAACGCTGTTCCAAACTTGAGCGTTGATAGTAGGGAAGTGGTTTGAGCATTGAATTGTCTGCACATGGTCAGTAGGGTTGAAATCAGCTGTAAGATAGGATCATCATGTGTAATTCATGACAAAATTTATGTTAAGGTATATAAATATGTATCTCTTTCTTTTTTTTTCTTGTTTCCCCATTATGGGTAGGGGGTAAGTATTGGGGGAGTGCAGATTATACCTGATACCTTTAGGAACAACATTTATTTACAAAGCTGTTGTTCTCAGGGGAGTCAATCTGTCATTAAAAACAAAGCTAGTCAGGCAGCAGTCACTCAAAATGTTTGTTTACACATTAACTTGTGTGGCAACAGTTGGCAGGTGAACCGCGGCTGTGCACTCTGAAGCAAAGGGTTGGGCTTGTGTATGCTCTCTACAAGTCACTTGTGGCTTCAAACTTCATTTTATAGTAGTAGTATTTTTCATTGTTGCTAGCACTTTATTAGCTCTATAATCATTACATTAATTTGTAAGCATAAACTACTTATGCTTACACTATGCCCATGTAATGACAGTAATTATATTGATTAATAAAGCAATACATACAAAGGCAATTAAATGTAGAGCAGGGTCCAATGAGAGGCAGATGTATATTTCCCTTTAGGTGCTATTCCTTAAAAGTACATCCCTGATGTCTCCCCATGAAATGCTGATAAGAGTATGATGTTTCCATGTCTTCATATAACTGTACTCTTATCCAGTGTGTTCTCCTTTCTTTATTAATATATGCTAAAATATGTAAAATACATATTTTTAATGTAAGTACATTTTACTGTGGTGTTACATATCATATTGTTGTCCTGTAACTTAACATGGGTAAGTTCCTGGATAAAGTAATATAGGATAATGATTCTCAAAGCATCGTTGTTCAGCTTTCATCATTTGGTAACGATGACAATCTGACTGAAGAGTCTCAGCAAAACAGCTTTCAGAGTAAGATATTCTTTAAATGTTTTAAACTAACATTCCCACATCATTTTGTCCTGAAGTACAGGAATCAACAGCTTTAAAAACAAGTAATCTCAGAATCACAGAACTTTAGGGTTTGGAAGGGACCTTGAGAGATCGAGTCCAACCCCCACGACGAAGCAGGTTCTCTTCACCAGGTCACACAGGTAGGCGTACAGACAGGTCTTGACTATCTCCAGAGAAGGAGACTCCACAACTCCCCTGGGCAGTCTGTAATACCACCACCTTTACAAAAAAAAACAACAGGTTTTCACATAGAACAGCACTTTACAAAAACATTGCATTACTAGATTCATTGGCTGTAGCTGCTTTGTATGTTATAGAATGACCTGGAAAGACTATTTCACTCCAGAGGAAACAGACCTGTGCAGCATTGAAACAGCGAAGCCCATAACCATATCCTGTACCCAAAGGCCAGGAGTGGCTACTCTTTTGGTCACTGCTTCCAATAGTACTTAAGGAATGCAGGAATTTATTGTTTGTGCCAGTTCAAATCTATGCCACTGCCAGAGCTGATGCTAATGTGGAGGGATTGCCATCACTGCTGTAATCGTTTATGAGGTGTTTAATTCAGAAGCTTAATTATATTACATTCATAACCTATCTCTCCCTGTATTAGTTCCTTTCAGGAGGTGCTTATGTCTTATCTTTGAATGTATAATGATCTTGATGTATTTAGTATGTAAAAAAATGTTTTGAAAAAAATCACATAGGAACATCCTAGATTTGTTTACACATGGTCTCTTGCAAATTGAGAATAATTTTTTTTTATCCACTGTGAGCGCATAAGCTACTCACTTATTAATAAAAACATTCTAGTGCAGTATGTTTTACAGCATAAGCCGATTTTATCTCTGATTTAAAGAAAAGTTTAGCAGAGATTACTCCAGGCTAATGCTTTTAATTTTTCCATGAATGATGTCCTAAGGTAGAACATGTGTTTTATGCTATATGAGTTTGGCTAGTAGTTAAAGCTGAGAACTTAATGAACTTAATGTCTAGATAAGGTTATCACCTTCCAGTTATAACAAAGCAGAGAAAGTTCTTCCATACTTAAGAACTCAAAAAGAGAGACTGATTTGCTTTCTTGAAAAAGGAGAAGGTGGTGATACAAGAGAATCATCAAGTCATTTTATGTCGTGTCATTCAGAAAGGTTGTGAAGCATTTTGGAGAAGTGAGACACAGTGATCTTACTAGAAACAGTAGACTAAAGCATTATTTATACAGTAAAAAATTAATTTCTCTGATCTATCTTCTTAAAGAAAATATGTAAAAATTTCATCTGTTGAATTTTGTTTGTGTTTTGGTCAACGAATCCCATAGAAAGGATGTGGTTGCAGTGATGGTAAATGCAGTGGACAGGAGTCAGCATTTTCCCCAGGTATAGCAAAGAAATGGGCAAGAATCTCTCTTCAATCTCTCAGTTCAACTAAGAGCCAAGAGGAAAAAAAAACTCTGCCTAATATAAATTCTCAAGTATAGCTGATCCATATGTGTGATACGGGAATATTTTTAATTCATTGGTCTTTGAAAATTAATTTAAACTACAGTCATTTTTATGATTCCTCTCCACCAATATTCACAGGCTTTTGTCTCTTCACATTTAACTCATGTATTTCTTAGCAATACATATTTTGTAGTATGAATTCAGCTATAGCTTTAATTGGGTATGTAGATGTTGGTGATCAGAAAGTTCCATGTGGACTTCTGCATTTTGCAAGTAATGTAAAATCTAGGGATGAACAAAGTGTTTTAAATATTAAAATCTGTGAGCAGAGTTGAGCAGAAAAAAAATGATTTGTTGAATTAGTTTTTCATTGCAAATATTCAACAATATTCTAATATTTACATTAGCTTTTTTTTTCTTTTTCTTCTTCACAGTTTCAGATTCAAAGCATTTACAATGTAGTGCTGAGGTAGCTTGATAAATTTCTGCCTACAGTCAACTGAATTGTTTTCCCAAGTTAGTCTGAATCTGCAGACACCAGGAAAAAATAAATAGAACTGGAAACAATATACTTTCCAGACACATGCTTTAAAAAAAGAAAACCCCATGTTATCTTATTTTTTAAATTGAATCTTGTGATGCTGGAAAAACTAAGTCTCATTTTTAAGTTGGAGTAGTCACACTTAGGAGTCTCAGTTACTGTCATTAATTGAACAGACTTACCATGTGGACTTCCACCCGGACAAAATCTCCTTGAATTAGAGTCAGTATTCAAAAAGGAGTTTTAGTAAAGGAATTACTTGCAGAGTGAATATGCATACAAAAATTATGTTTGTAGTCAATTTGCTAGCACTATAAAGGAAAGACTTGTTCTATAATATATAATGAATTAATTTTCAGTCTCCTATATTAACATGAGCTTAATTATACTTCTTTACTCAGTATGAGTAATAGCTAGGTCTATTTTAAGAACCAAATGAGTTTCAACTCAGTGCAAGCCAGTTACTCTCCTTGTTTGTCATGTTCAGTGAGCTGAAACTAAAGCGAGCTGAACTAAATTTTTCCATTTCCAATTTAGGAGTTTTATGGAAAGGAGGCAGAATGAAGAGTTATGTTTGTACACTACTTGTGAAAATTGGAAAGAAGGCATTTTGTTCTCACTTTTTATTTAAATTCAGGATTTAAAATTTCTGTAAACTGTAGAAAACTAATTTATTCTTTCTCTATGATGGACTTTAACACCACTGCACACACCACTCCCCCATGCACACACACACTCTAATTTAGATGCTGTAACTGGTTGTACTCTGTCTTGGTGCCTTAGGTCTGAGAAAAGGGATTTGAATCAGGTCTACACCACACTGCTGCCAGGCTGTAGCTGATCAATCATTTGGTTTATCTCTCTCTGTACGCAGGATTGCACACAGTCTGAGCTACAAAAGGGTACAGTACTTCTTGTGTATGTGTGTCTGCATGTATATGTGTGTAAGTTTTTGTATCTGTGCACACACAAAATGCTTATATACTGTTTCACTATGGTGTATGTTAGATATGGTGTAAAGCAAGAGTAGAATCCATATGGAATCTTTCCATCTGATGACTAAAATGACTTGTAAACTGCTTAGTGTATGATAGTTTGAGATGAAAATTCAGTTTTATTCAAGGAGATGAAGTCTGTCTAATTTGTAATGAAGAGTAACTTTGTTAGAACTGAAACACTGTTTAGCAAATGAACAGTGACAGTACTGTTACTATTTGTATCTGTCACTTGATTTTATTATTTTTTTTTTAAGTCAGCTAGCATCAGAAGAAAAAGAAGTCTTCTGGAAAAGACTTTATGACTAGAAAGCTTATTGCTCTCCAACTTCGTCATACCTCTCAATAACTTCAAAATAAACTGTATTTACCCATACACTCATTAAAATTAGTAAAACTTCTTGTATTAATAACCAGTATCTTTACAGTGAAACATGTAAGTAATGGAAATACACAGTTCCTCAGTCTCATAATTTATACTGGCAACAAATTCATTCCAAGTCACTGAAGACTTGAGATACTGATGATTTTGAGCTTGGAAAAGCAGGTGAAGTGTGTGAACCTGTTTGCTTTTTTTTTGTGGGATGGCTATGATGCTGCTTGACATGATCCCCCTCTTATTGTGCTGCCAGAGACGTAAAAAGATAACGGGTCACAAGTGCAATTGTGAAAGCATGTGTTTGATTAGCCCACAACACCAGTTTTGTGTAGTGCCTGGATATTAGCTTCAGACATTTTGGCTTACCGTCATCTTTACTGCCAAAAGGAGAGTAGGAATTGCTGGTACGTGTGAAGCAAGGGCAGAGCTGCTGTTAGACTGCCTTCACACTTGTCTTCTGTGGTCTGTGATTTAGTGAGACAGTGATTAGTACATTTACACTATGCTTCCTGCACTGGGTACACACAGGCTAGGGAGGAATATATCGCATTCCATGTGAGACAGTTTGCTAGGTGTTAGCATGACAGCTAGAGGTACTTATGCAAAGTATTGACAGAATTTACTGTAACCTGTTTAAGCTGTAAGAAGTGAGAAATCATTATCTTGAAGTTCTGTATGTTAAGCAGTAAGATCTTACACCGTCTTGGAAGAATTACAGTGAGTCTTTCCCACTCCCTCCTTTACTTAGAAGACAATGTGTATCAGTTTTACATGATTGGAAAGATAAAAGGGAAACCAGATCCTTATATAGAAGGGCAAGAACATTTGTTGTAGTTTATTAATTTTTATGAGCGTAAGACAAAGGTGTTTTCTGTGCCTTTTTAACAAAGGCTGTTATTCTTCAGCTTATAATTTATAATGCTTTGTCCTTCACATCTTCACTTAGTGGAGTGTGAGCATAACATGTACATTCTTGTAGGTATTTATAAAACTAGACTGATCTTTGGTTCCTGTAGGTTCATGGGGTGGTGGTGGAAACCCTCAATTTTAGTACATTTACAGCCACACTGACTAAAAAAACCCCTGTACATATATTTCACTAGTCCTGTCTCTAGACAGGAAACAGATGCATGCATGCATACATTATTCTACCACATCTCTCCATTCCTGTCTTTAATTCTTCAAAATCAGTGTTGAACATTGAGACTTTGCAATGCCCCACACAGGTCATGCAATGTGGACAGTCCAGAAGCCACAAAGAAAAGGGGTGTTTACAGAAACATGAGAGTGGCTTTAAACCATACTATGCAGCTAAAACCAAGAGAAGTAAACAAGAATGTATTAAAATATGGAGTTATAGTCATAGTGTATTTTATATTTGTGGCTTGATAGTTCTTGTTCTTCATATAAAATAAAAATATCATCTTGTGTATTTGAAGAATAAGACATTTTAAGAAAAAAGGATGATGTAGTTCCCATGAAGTCAATAACTACAGTGAATAGATACAAAGATAGATTTTTCAATCACAGTCTTTATTTTGCATCTTTGGTGCCCTTCTTTCCTAAACTTACTACTTCATCTATTTCCTGGTTAAGTTATTAAAAGCTTTCCATTTCTTCAATGGGATCTGAATCAGGACCACAGTTAATTACTAACAGCACTTGATATATTGCTATTTGACCTTAATTTATTCATATAGAAATGCAGATATGCATATAAAGCTATTAGTGCTAGTTTTACTTTAAATGTGCTGTGGTACCTCAGGGGCACTGTACAATTTTGCTACAGAATCAAGAATTATTTTATTCAGGAGCTAATTCTTGAATTAATGTTTAATGAGAAATTTAACCTTGTTCTTCAATGTTATAGAATATCTCATAAGTGAACTTGCAGTACCAGCAGGAAACCAGGGAAAATTTTATATTTCTCATACTTTTGAATATCTAGAGAACAGTTCAGTACATGTGTTACAGCTCTGTCTGGTAATTGATATGTCCCCATTAAAAATAAAACATTTTAAAACTTCTTGTACATGAAGCATGAATGAAAATTCATTTTCCTCTTAAAATGAGAGACATGGCTTTTTGATGTACATACCCCCCCATCTTGAAACACAAGCTTTGAAATTCACTGCTACTAGTAAAACATACATTTATTACATATCCACACACTAAAGGAACACTGGATTTAGATGACTAAATTTAAAAAGTCTTTTTGACACTGACTAGATCGAAAACTGCATTTTCCCCTTGCATGCAAATGGTGTCCTCATAGTTGTGTCACAATGAGTTTTCTTGTCTCTGTAGCTATTTGAAAGTCCCAAGCATATCTACTCAGTTATACTGGTAGTATGGCAACATTTCCCTTGACGCTGGGGAAAAAAAATGAAGCTATATCAATTTATTCTTAGGCTGACAAAAATAAAGTGCTTGTGCATTAGCAACAAAGTGAAGATATTGAGGGGACATCTGAGGTCACTCAGTCTATAGAGTGTGTTTCTGAATCAAAATACTGACCTGGTTTCATGATGCTGTCTCTGTTCACTGCATATGCTGCTTTCTGTGTGACATCAGGAAAGCAGAAGAGGAAACACTAGCCCGGGGCCAAGTTGCTAAATAAGCATTGAGGTACTTAATCTGTACAAAGACCATGGTTGAAGAAAGTATGTCTGCACGTTCTCGTTCCTGATGAACACAGCCTGAACACATGCTATCTTTGATGCTAAACGGCTAAAAATGAGGAAAATATCCCTTGCTGTATGACTTGAGTAGAATAATTTTTATTTGGATTCAGATTTTTGTATGCAACCTTTATCCATGTGCCTTTAAAGTTTAAAGTCCATACACAGATTTTAGTTTATTTGATACTGAGTTATAATTGCCGAACTCAAATAACTGTTATGGAGCAGGTTGCAAGGGCTTAAGATACTGTCATGCCCTTACATGACAGTATTCTAATTTAAACAATGAGTAGGCTAATCTAGTCACGATGAACTTCTCTGCATGAAATCCTAACTTTATTGAAGAGGTGCCGTGTTGTTGTCTCAGGTTTCATGCTTTGATTCCCCCTTTTCAGACAATTCTAAACATTTTTATTTCTTTCTGAGGTAAAATCCTGTGGTTCTGGTATGTTTCAGATTAGGCTGAAGAGGAGACATTGAGCTCTTGGATAAATACAGATGTTGATTACAAAAGGAACTTTGGTGAATTGTGCAACTACCATGGGATGTGCTGATGGAAGGACTAAGATGTTGCTAGTGATGATAATTTTTTTAGTTATTCTGTAAGGAAATAGCAAAACTTATCTGACTGTACCCTAAAGTCGATCAACTTAGATCTATGTTACAGGTGTATGTATTCTTTTACTCTAGAGAAATAAGAAACAATTTTTAATCAAATATTTTAAAAAGTATATTTTAAAGTAAATACTTTAAAAGTATACACCAGGCTTTCACTATTAAGGATGCTTATAAGTTCCCAAACTAATATTTGCATCAGTAATTGTATTTTGCTCCTCACATTCTCTGTAACTCAAGAACTGGAATGTAGCCTAATTCTGAGTATTTTTAATGAGATAAGTAAAACTGTTTTTCTTAAATACTTCTTTCCCTTGTATTTTCAGTCATCACCCATAATTGCACTTATTTTTAACTTTCCCATAGTAAAAAATAATATTCTGTTTGCAGTGTTGAGTACTAGCTCAAGTGACATGGCCTTACTCTGCAGCAGGGATCCACATGCTTTCCATTTTTTCTGTAACTACAGTAGGTTACCATTTGGATGGGCACCTTGCCTAGGCACTATTCCTTTTCTCACATGTGCAGTGCCTTTGTACAGTTTTTGCTCAGCTTTTTAACTGCAATTCAAGAATGAATTTCTGAGTAGTTACATGTGTATTTAAATGCCTTTAAATATAATACAGTTGTTACATAATTGTATATATAATAGTTGAATGAGCACAAGCATGCCGTGCACAACAGTAACATACTTTGTGTGTATTTTACTTCAGTTAGAAGAATACTGTAAGTTCTGTTTGCTTTATCAAATATCAGTTTGAGATTTTGGCTTTGAATTCATTCATACCTAAATTTCAACTTGGCGACTTCTCGTTTGTCAGAAAGATCTCTTGAAGACCTTGAAACTCAGGCTCTTCCTCTGTGGTGTGTTAACATGTGCAGAAAGTCTCTTGAGTGTACAGTACTTCTGACAACTCCAAGTCTATCTACTTTCTAGAAATCAAGTAGAAAGCAAGCACCACAGTCAGACACTGTTTAATAAAACTCGAAATAATTTTAAAAAAAGCAATTTTCCACGAAGAATAACATCCATAAATGAATGTGATTACTGACTTGTCATCTTGTTTTGCTGTAGGCATCAATCTAGTAGTTCACAGTTCTGTGAACTAGTAGTTCTCTGTAGTTCAGAGTGTCCTGGAGAAAGGAAAAACAGAAGGCATTCCTTTTATTTTGACTAGTGGCTTCTTCTAAATTGAAATGGCAATGTTTGCTCAAGCTGGGTGAAGATGAGCTGAATAGTGGGGCTAAGCTGACCTGATCATTGGGATAGGCACAGTACATAGACACTGAAATCTTGGGGTTCAGTTCCCATTTAAGAATGCATGACTCAAAAGTGTTTCTCTGTTTAAAGCCCAGCTGAGTAACACAGGAAATCTTGAATGTAACCACACAACTGAAGTGATCAATAATGCCAATTAGCAACAAGTGTTCTGTGGCAATTTGAAAGGTTGCCTCACTTTCTGGAAGTGAAATTAATTTGATCTTTTTCTACCTTTTACTTCACCTTGCCTAGTTTTAACTTTCTTGTAAATGGTCACAGCAAGGGAGAACTGTTTCTAAGCTAACTTCTGCTCCCAATAATTTTATTGCCTTATTTGTTTTAGTGCTTCAGCTGCTTTTATGGACTGTCTCTTCTCTTTGATCCTCCTTATTCACCCAGAAATATCCATGACTCTTCTTTTTCATTCCTACATACAGTCTCATTTTTACTATCTCATGTTCACTACGCTTGCAATTAAATATGTCCTTCTTGAACCTTGTGTTTTGTTGTAAATCTCTGCATCAGGATTTAGCTACATGCTGTAGAATGAAAGATAATAAACAGAAGAGGGTAGTGACTGGGACTAATAAATACCATTAAAAAGCAGCACAGTTAAGGTGTTTACCCTGTAAATGCCCTGCAGTATTTCAAACTTGACACTTCAGACTATGAGCTGTTTAGCTGGTTTCCATGCAGAGAGTAGTTAAGGCAAGAGTCGTTCAGACAGAAAAGACACAGCATTCCAGGCAGGTCTCCTCAGCAAAAAGTCAGACCAGGAAAGGATACTGCAGATAAAGGAGACTGTTGTTCACACAGTTAATTGGTGCCATAGTTTTTATTGCTTGTTGTGTTGCACATCCAGATGTTTTAACAGAAGAAACTCATAGCAAGCTTCTGATAGTACATAGATGTAACAGGGAGGCAGAGTGCAAGAGCTGATGGTTCTCAGGGCAGCAGTTAAGAATTATAACTGACAGATTTTCCTCTTTGTTTTGCAAACTCAGTAAATGGAGTCTTGGGTATGTCTCTGAGATTTGTTGCATCTGGTGTAGCTGTAAGAGAATAGCTGTCCATCGGATAGACCTGCAACTTGGTCCAGAAATAGCTTCTTGTTATCGTCACTGTGGGTTTCATGCCATGTCGATTGCAGCTGACAAAGTCACCTATTACTGAGATGAATTGCTGATATCCCATGCATTTGGATTTTGTTGATGAGGAGTAGTTTCAGGTTTGAGAGCACCAGGGATCATTCTGAAATGTAGAATCTCTGAAGAGATCTGCTCGCTACATAATCTGTAATTGCAGGAGCGTTTCCAGTTCTTTTTGCTTCTGCATATTGAAGACATATCTCCTTGTTGTGTAAGATGATCCAGAATTATCTCTGTATGTGTGTGGAAGAAAGGAAGAATAGGATATGCTTTGGCGTTCTCTAATGTAGCTATTCTTGCAGCTCTTCAGTAAAAATAAGCATGGAGATAAGAAACATGAAGTGTTTAGCAAGATGGCATAAATTTTGTTCCACTTCTAATATTCAGGCTAAATTTTTTTATATATGTACGTTGGCAGGTCATTTAACTTTTAGTCTAGTCTTCTGTACAGAAATCTTAACTGTAGACTGAATAACAGGCAAATGCAGTGTTACGGGAAGTTATGGGATATGGATATATCTGATCAATTTTCTGTTTTTCATGACTATTAATTTTTATTCAAACACAACTGGTTCTTGCATTTCCAGGAAAAAAAAAAACAACTTTCTTCTTAAAAAGAGAAACTGAAGCTGAAAAAAATGACTAAAGTTTAATGATTCTACCCTAGTTGTTATATGTTGTCCTCTTTATCTGTTTCATGTTGAAATTATGTTGAAAATTTAATGGATGGTGCAAGTGTACATCTTTGTGGATTTTTTTAAGTCATTTCTACATCACCAAGTTTTGTATGAATAGAGGGTTTAATGGGAAAATATTTTTATTGATTTGGCAAATTGTGCTATGTTCTTTCCTGCCATGTTTTATTTTATTTATTTTGCTAATGATTCATTAACAGTGTATGAGGTCAAGAACATTGTTCAAGTTTAGATTCTCAAAACTTTCTTATAATAATTCAGCGCAGTCTCTGACTCCTCCTCAAATTATATTATCAGCAGACTTATACAGTTATTTTTTTCTAGATTTTTTTCTTTTTGTTTTACATAATCACAGAATGTCAGTAGTTGGAAGGGACCTTGGAAGATCATCTAGTCCAACCCCCTTGCCCGATCAGGATCATCTAGATTAAAACACACAGGAATGTGCCCAGATTGGTTTGCATGTTTTATGTTTTTCTTCTATTCACATTCAAAATATAACTGGCTTTATTGCAGTTTCGGTTTATGACTACTAATTGTCTAATCTGTCACCAGGGTTCACTATTCATCCTTCTGTACTTATGTTTCATGTAAGCTTTAAAGATTTAAAGATTATGGGTTTTTTAGGTCTAGTCAGGGTTTGTAATACTGAATCAAGAAAGATAATTCAGTTCAGCATCCTTTCTGTGCTGCTCTGGAGGAAAACTGGGAATCTCTGAAATTTTCAATTTTAACTTCAAACTATTAACTATCCAGTCTCCTTTTAACCCAGTGATTATGCCATAAGATGATCCTGTTCTCTGATGTTTCTTGGTGATTTATTCCTTTTTTTCCTCTTCAGTCGATCAAAGATTTCACATGGCTGCTCAGTGAATGCTGTTGGGCTTGACTGATGAGATTTAAGACTAATTTTTTTCTTACATGATTAGGGGCATTAGAGAAAAGGTTGCCATATCAATTTAAGACCAAGTTTTGCTTAAATTCTAGCTAGTATAGTTTATTGTGTTTATCAGACCTACTTAAATCAGCTAATGAGGGAGGATAATAGCAGCATAAAGATTTAGACTAAGTAAGGAGGAGTGAAGGGTAGCTGTACTGATTATACTGACGGGATGGTTATGATGAAATATATTGCAGTAAATAAATTTCAAGATGATAAAATCATGGAATTATACCATATTAGGCTGGAAGGGACCTCAAGAATCACGCAGTCCAAACTTGGCAATAGCTCTGTCTAGACAAGATGGCTCAGCACCCTGTCCAGCTGAATCCTAAAAGATAGTATGTATCTTTCAAGCAGCACCTGTCATATCAAAGGTTTCCAAAAGTGTCACATAAAGGTTTTATCTGCTCCCTGTCCTAAAACACAGTAAAAAAGAATGAAAAATACAATATGTAATTTGTTAAACCAATTATTAGTATATATTAATAATTAAAACTTCCAGAGTAGAGTCCTGGTTTTAGGTGCAATATTAATCTCTTTGTTCTTAAGAATTTTTAATCCAAATCATAATCTTGGTATTTGATAGCTTGCTGTAAGTTAAAGGAGTGTAGCGTGGACAGTGCCCTTACAGCACCTACATAATAAGAAATTGCACAGTGTGAACAGGCCTTTTTTTGTATTCAGTTTAGAAACAGGCACGTCATCTAAACTTAGACTTTATTTGATGTCACATTAGTATAATTGCTGAAGCAGTAACTGTAAAAGTTCATCTCAGAACCGTTTTATAAAAACTCGGTGCATGTGGTGTTGGATGGTGGTGTTTCACATATTGGAAGGAAATTAAACATTATATAAAGAAGGACTTTCACTGTTGCAGTACTTTCTCATTAAATGATGATAATTATTTTGTAAATGGCTTCTTTATACCAATTTCTGAAAAATAAAACTAAGAAATGTACTGAAAGTTCCCACGTGTGTGTTTAACTATGTGAAAGTCAAATTGTTAACACTGGAAAGTGATAGCTTACCTGTGAACATCCTCATGTTTATACAGTCTTGTGATATGGCTTCAATTTGGTTGGCCTTCTGTCTCAGACCTGAGTAGCTTGTTGGGAGTGACACATGTGAAAGATGGTCTTAGGCAAATAAACACTTTAAAAGGAATAGATGGAGAAGGCTCTGGGGAGATCTTACAGTGGCCTTCTAGTACCTGAAGAAGCCTAAAAGAAAGGTGGGGAGGGATATTTTGGAAGGACATGTAGTGACAGGACAAGTGGGAATGGTTTTAATTTGGAAGGGGGTAGATTTAGATTGGATATTAGGAAAAACCATTCTTCACTGAGAGTGGTGAGGCACTGGAGTTAGTTGCCTGGTGAAGTGATGGCTGTCCCCTCCTTGGAGGTGTTTAAGGCCAGGTTGGATGGGGCCTTGCCCAGCGTGGTATAGTGAGAGATGTCCCTGCCCATGGCAGGGAGTTTGGAACTAGGTGATCCTTAAGATACCTTCCCATCCTAACCATTTTGTGATTTTATGAATAAGCTGAAGGCATATGAGTGTTTCCTGTTGTGATATTATATGCAGGAAATAAAGCCAGCATGTACATTAAAATAAATCCCCTGCAAGTGTGGTCAGTGAATTGGTTTTGCTTTACTTTTCCTTCTTCATTTTGGAACTAGGGACACATACTTAATATGTCATATAAATTTGCTCCTGAGGCACAGGCACTCAGATATCCTGTAACTTAGTGTTCATGCTGATACAGAGAGAACAGCATCATTTTCTGAGGATCGCTAGTAGATTGTTGATCAGCCACTTACAGCACCAGAAACCAATACGCTTTTCTGTGGCTTCATACCGGAAAGGTCAAACAGGTTGTCCATTCTGAGGGCCAGAATGCAAAGCTAAAGCCAAGACAGTCTGAAAGGAACACAGTCTGGTGACATAGACTTTGGTGCCAGCCAGAATTCTCTTTAGGCTTTAAAGTAAAACCTACCACAAAGATTAGACCAGGTGAAGACCTCTGGGGACCTTCTGTAAGCTGATGAAGCTGCTATGTCAGCAGTCATGAAGCAGCTGCAGATTTATATAAGGAAAGAGCAGCCAGTAGATGTGTATGCTTACAGTGCAAGTATGATCTTCCAGATGGCTCTCCAGTTGTTAAGGAGGATGTGTTAGCGTTTTTCTCTGTGAAGGTGTAACATAGGTTTTCTAAAGTATTGTAGAATAGATTGTCATAAGATTGTGCCACATTAAAATTTATTTTGCTTAAATTTAAGAGGAGCAGAGTGATGCCAGTCCCCAGTGAAGGAAACTTGAGTTTCTGACATTAGGACAGTATCAGTTCTGTGCAAAAGCTTTTTCTCCCATTTTCTAGAAATTTAGATATCTAACTCATTCAATTTTTTGCTTATAGTCTCCATTCTGATGAACTTGTCTCCTTCCTACATGAAGGGTTTGCTTTCCAGATGTAGCAGTGAATTTTTCATTTGTCAAGTAAGGCGAAGAACGGTCATTGAAATCTTAGCAATTAAGAGGGAAAAGAAATAGAGCAACTGCTTAGCTGCATGTATATTTGTGATGGAGACTGAGGGGTGACCTCATTAATGTCTATAAATGTTAAGGGTGCATGTCAGGAGGATGGAGCCAAGATCTTCTTGGTGTTGGTTGGAACAAGGGGAAATGGTTCCAAGCTGGAACATAGAAAGTTCCATCTTAACATAAGGAGGAACTTTTTCACTGTGACAATGACAGAGCCCTGGCACAGGCTGCCCAGAGAGGTTGTGGAGTCTCCTCTGGAGATATTAAAGACCAATCTGGACACGTTCCTGTGTGATCCAATCTAGGTCATCTTTCAAGGTCCCTTCCAACTCCTAACATTCTGTGATTCTGTGATTTTACCTAAGGGGTTTCTTTCTTGAAATTGTACGTTGTTTTATCAAGATAGCAGTAGCTGACCAAAGAAGAGTTGCTCATGTTTTCTTTTAAACCTGAGTCCTCAAAAGCAGAAAAGGGCTCTAGGCATGAATTTATCTTTTCCCCTATCAACATCAGTTTACTGCTACTAAGTTGCTTTATTTTATGGAAAACAAAGTAATCAGCTCTCTTGCTGAGATAGCAGGGAGGAGAGGATTTGGTAAGTAATAGTGAGGTTTCTTCTCTTACTATGTGTTTTGTAACTTTAGTGTAGGGTAACTCAAGTTAGTTTCTGTACTATGAGTTACTTGTTAATAATATTCTAAATGTCATTTTAGCTTATTGATTAGATGCTAAGACTCAATACTGTTTTGGATTTTCTTAATCAGGTTCATATATTTTAACTTTAATAAATGGATAGACATTTGAAGAGTGAACGTATCTCCATTTTCTTCCCAGAGGATTCCATTTGTGTGTGTATAGTACAGACAACAGACCTGCAGCCTTTCAGCTTCCTTCACTGACAAAAGTAGTTTTGGAAATACTGTTTTGTTTAAAGATGGCTATATTATCTAAGATTAAAGGATTGTTTTCTTTCAGTAGTTTATATTTTATGGAATCCCAATAAAAGGTTAATATACTTTCTCATTAAAACGATTTTCCACATTGTTACTCTTACAGTATTAAAGTACTGGGGTTTTGTTCTTTGACTTTGGGGGGTTTGTTTGGTATAAAAATGTATTTTGTATTGTAGTGTGTGATTTCTGCAGCTAGAAAGCTCATAAGAATCAGTGTTATGAATCTTACTGGACTGAAAGAAAGCAGACCTTACTGAAGAACTTCGGTTTTAACCCACTCTACCGATGTGAAACTTTTTTATCTGAAGCATTACAATGAATTAGCACTTCTTCATCTCTTCATTATTCTTCTCCATATGCCATTCTAATGGCTTGCCTTATTTTTCTAATGAATTACGTTTTTTGCTACAAAGACCTTGTAAGCAACTGCATAGTTTAAACCAAATGCTTATAGTTTACTTTGTAGGGAATTGAAAATGAAGCCATAATTTTATGACGGAGAACAAGCCTGAAATTTTTTAGAAGATAGACTTGTTTTTCTTAACACAGAGCTCAGATATATGTTGGTAAATTTATTTAAATGTTTATTTTTTTGAACAGTTGGTAATTGCCCAGTCAGAACACACTATACTTTGTGTTAATATATGGAAGCCAACCAGTCCCTGTTCTTTCAAATCATAGATGCAAAACTATTTTCTTTGCATGGTAAATCAAAGGAAATATTCTTTTTTCCAATAGGAAGAACTCTGTAGGCTTTAACAATCTTTAGCAATTTAGGTTACTTTAGTTTGTAACCTATATGGATGAATAACATAAGAAATTTTTTCATGAGGGACTCAAGCCACTTGCCTTCTCAGATTAATCACCAAATTTTTTATGGCTTGTTGGCATTAGTATTAATGTGAGCATAATGTGAGCAAGGGGTATTTAGTCAGATTCTCATTATTTCAGTTTCCTCCTTGCAAAATGAGTGCAGTGTGTTTCTCTGCATCGGTAAGCACTTATGGAAACTTAGTGGACTATGACATCCACAGAAAATACAGTCTCTGAATTCATGAGTAAATACATTTTGTAGGTGCCTGTGTTTTTGACCACCATGAAGTGATAGCTGGTGTTTCTTTTGGCTCTCCATTTCAGGGTTTGTTAGGTGTTTGGTTTTGGTGGAATGAGTTGTATTATATTTAGCAAGTTCCACCCTGACCATCCTCCAATCTGAGTTAGTCTGTTTTTATGATTATATTCTCATGGAAGAAAACAGTCTGTAATGCTATAAGAAGGTACTGTGATTACTTGATCTTCACAAATAACAGATTGTAATTAAAAATCAGACTTTTTTTCCACTCGTATTGGAAATAATTTTTAATGAAAGACAAAGATGGTAGGTAGCATATTCAGAAATCTAATTGAAATGCTACCAGAAAACAGGCAGGTTCAATTTCTCAAAATAAATAAGTCTATAGAACCTACCAAAACAGAGACTGGAGCTAATCAGTGGGATGCAGTTTTCACACTGTTGTAATAATCAGCATATTTCTGACACAGTAGTGCCAAGAGAGTGTCTGGGAATGGTGGAGGGATAAGATGGGCCATTCCCAGCTGTCACTCTGAACAAAGTGCCCATAACTTTCTGTAAGAGAGGGCGAGTTCACCTCTGTGGATATGAACAAGGCTATTTCATGGTCCTTGAACCATTTTGTGTTTTAAGATAAAGTCTCATCAAATGCCTTGACATTATTTGGCTAAAAATGTGCCCTGTCTCAGTTGTGAATAAAAATAGGTTGCAGATGTTGTGGAATAAATTAGGGGGTTTGTTTATTTTTAATAATACAAGGACAGAACTGCTTGAACTTGAGTTATTTGAACGTGAAAGACTGGTCTGTTGGGTGCTTCTGGTCTGTTCAGTCCCTCTTTTCAGCTTCCTTGGCTGTGCTGTCTAAAGCAGGGACAGGGCTAAATTCATCCATGAGTTCCTGAGAATACAGAACTTGGTTAGTCAGGTTTCATTTTCTTCATTCTCTGAGCAAGCAGCATGGTACATCTTGTGCTTGTACAACTGTAGGCTTCCCCTCTGAGGAGAGGGAGTTAGTTTATTCACCTGCCTTTTGGAAACAGGTGCTGCTGAGCACTCACACAAATTGTGCTTAGTCTGTCAGGGACAGAACTACTGGATGTGAAAGAGGTAGAAAGAAAACCAGTCCTCTAACTCTCTTCTGTAATAAGATGGTAACACGTGTAGGAATCCATATTAATGCTCTGTCTTCACAAATTAACATCACGAAGAGTACTTTACTCTCTCATACGTAATTATTTAGTCTATCAAATGTTAATTTAGCTATGCAGTGAAAAATATTCTTTGAGAACGGTGCTTTTGTTTTAGGATAACACTAATCCTCATAATGTTTTCATCTATTCCTTCTTCTGTTTAATCTCAGATTCTTGAGATTCCTTTCCTATGTCAAGTGATTTTCATATGGAAAATTTTCTGAGCTTTCATATTAAAAGGCAAAAGAAATAAAAGCACTGGGTTGTTCAGAAACTGTGGGTTGCGGGCTTTATTTTAATTGGTTTTGGGCTTTCATAGGGAGGACAGAACTATTTTGTTTATTTATTTATTTTTTAGGATACCATTCTTCTTGGTAATTTTTAAAATCTGAAAGCTTTGTGTGTACATGGAAGTAGGTAGATTCAGATGACATCAAACAAGTATAAAGAGAATATATCTTGTAACTCAGGTCATGCTAATTTGATACTAAAATTCTTTGTATTACAGTTCTAGTGACTATGACCAAGAACTGTAAACAACACAAATGGTGTTAGATTTTAAGAAGGCACTTTTGTATTTCCTTGGAGAATGTCTTTGCTAGCAGCATATACTGCTTTCTGCTTCTGAAACGTGAAAAGAAGTAAATTTGATTAGGCAAATATTCACCACATTCAACGTTTGCCTTATTTGTCCTTGAGCAAGTGCTGCAGGTGTTGCTGTTCTTTTTTGGTTGAGATGATTATTGATTTTAGATAGAAAATTAAGTACAATTTTCTGCAGCATGCAGCTAAATAATCTGGTAATGAAAATTAAACATAAGCTTGTTTTGCTGTTACTTATAACTGGCAGTTTTAGCAGAAATATTTCACTGCCATATTGAAATAAAAGCATGAGAAGTGACCAAATGTTTGGTTGTTCCAAGTAACTTAATCCTGCAATATCAAAGATATGTAATTAAAAAGTAGTGTCTCGCTTGTATAGCATCCCTTTAGAAGTGTTTTGGGTATGTTGTTGGTTTGGTTTGGTTTGGGTTTTTTTTTCCCCCCAAGTTCATTTTGTGTTAAGAGCATGCCAAATGGAGTGTAAAATTCTGTTGACAGACTTCCCCAAGAAAACTTACCTGTCAGGTTACCTGGCTAGGCATCTTCGTAGTCAGTCAAGCATTTTGTATTAAGTGTCATAATTCTGGAGACATTTCATTGTTGGATGAAGACTAGCATGGGTTCTGGTGTACAGATACTATGAAATGCAAGTAACCTCTTAGGAACGTAGAGCAAAAAGAGATAGGATTTGTAGAGGGGTTGTAAAGCAGTTGTTGGGATTTTCTGTTTATTCTTATGCAAGGATGTCAAGCTGAAGATAAAACAATGAAAGAGCATAGTAAGCCTGTAGTAGACAGCAAGCTAGTATCTTTTTCAAGGTTGTTTAGTTCTCTGGGTATGATATTCCAGTCCTCTGACAGTAACTCCTAAGTATGTCATTTACACTTTCTATTAAAACAATCCTGTGTTCTGAGGCAAGGTTAATGAAATATACAAATCCCAATAGAAGTCCTTGAAGTGGTCTAGTAGGAATTTTTCTCTAACCTTAATTTTTACCACTAACCCATTATTCTTTTTATTGGTTCCTTACTAATTTTAAAAAACTTGCACTCGCACATTCTCCCATTGAAGTAAGAATTTTGAATGCCTTTTTACATCCTTTGAATCCCCAAAATGTAGATTAATGAGACCAACTGTATTTTTTCAACTTCAAAAATTAATTGCTTAATTGAGAAAGCTATCAGGATAAAACATCACAATTCTGCGATATCTGTAGTATTCTGTTGTATTAGTGTATTATTTATTTCACAATTTTAGAATGACAGTAACAGAGCCTTGATAATTTTAGGGTTCTTTCCATCTTGAAAATGACAGTTCTTGCCAATTTCGGTTACTCATGTTTCCCTGTTGTTTGCTCCATCACTCACATTCAAATGGACGTGACACAATATAGCTTTGGGAACACATCAATGTATTTCAATTTCTACTGTACCAGTCTAGTTAATGAATTTTGGAAATTCTTTCTGAGATGGTATTTGACTTTGCTTATTGCATTGTGTGCCTTATTTTTCTAGAAAGTACTAGAATTCCACCAAAGTTCACCCTTTGTTTATTTTAGCAGCTTCTTTAGGTAAATGTATGGATCTTTGGTTTCTGTGTTTTGCAAGGGAAAGTGTGAGAATTCTCTCTGATCTTTGAAGAACCCACTTTTAGAACTGTTTCATTTGTTTTAACTGAATATGTGTACGTGTACACATTTATATGTTCTATTTAGGTTAATAGATATTTTTGTACTAAAAGCGCTTAGAACACAGTTTAAAGATTTTAACCTAAAACTTTACCAAATTCAATGTTAACATTTTTTGTGCCAGTGGTTAGTTCCTACGTATTAGTAATGATTAATACTACACATGCAAAATAATATTTAGCAGTCTTAATGTAAATCAGCTGTGAATATAGAGAATTTTTCTATCCCTCAGTAATTTTTCTCTGTTCTTAGTCTTTTAAAAACAAAATAAATTACCAAGATATTCCACCAAGTTTCCCAAGCACTCCTGTTTTGTTCTGCTCCTGTTGTTCAGCTGTCTAACACTTTCCATCAGACCATTTCTGCACTATTAAGATGTCAGACAGACAGTATTGAACGCATGGAAATTATCTTGAAGGAGAGTTAAAAGGTAATGAACATAGAAATCCATTACAGAGTTTTTGCTTTAGTAAACCTTTGACACAGAAGGTTTGAAAGATGTCAGTTGGTACTCTGTATAAAGTGCTAATGCTAGAAAAGTACTGAGAATTACTTCACATGACCTGCAGACAGAGTAGTTCGTATTCTGGCCTATTCAGATCTCAACTGTGAAAGACTGACCTCTAAATTAGATGTGACTTCTACTGTTGATTTAATAGATTATGCTTTTGAGATGGTAGAAGTGAAATCCTTAGTAATGCATTAGTAAATGTAGCTGTCAATAACTTTTTTTGACCTTGCTGCCTGTGTAAAACATAGTTTTGCTCATGATACAGAATTTAGACCAGAAGCATTTAAATTATTTCGTTATATTACTTACAAGTTAATACCTCCTATTTCTAACCAAATCTCCTCATATGAACCCATATTTAAACATTAAACTTTTGAATAATCTGCTGCTGAAACTAAATAAAACCTAGAGCAATTGTCAAGCATGCTTGCAGTCCCTCCTAGGGTAGGCAGCCATATGTTTCAGTGTAGGCTTGTGCTTACATGTTTTGGGGCATGTGGAAGCATTTACTCAAAACCACACCAGCAGTCACATAAACGCGTGCAAAACTCCAGACTTCCACTTATGCTTGGTAATTAGTATGTCCAGTACATACAGGGTAAAAACTCTACATGGTGGTCATAGTGATTTTTCCCAACTGCTTTCATGGAATCAAGAATTCAGCCATAATATTTCATTTTTAAAAGTTTATGGATTTTCATTATCCCTAATAAGTAAAAAAAAAATGAAGAAGGGACAAGATGTGGTCGATGTTTGCATTTTATTTGTATTAATAGCAATGAAAATTTTGGAAGTCATGTAGTCCAATGTGTTTCTCAGAGTGCAGTGTGTTTGAGCAGAAGGTGGCTGAGGCTTTGTTTTTCAAGACTTGGGTTTTGAAAACTCTTAAGGATGGAGACCACACAGCATGTGTGGAGATGTTAGGGCTTGTTAACAGCAGCCACAGCGCTGCAGTAGAGAGCCACATGATTAAAGGTGAAACTCAATAAAGGTAAAGAAAGATTGAGGACAGAAATGTGTAATTGGAATGTGGTATCTCAAATAATATCATTAGCTTCTGACCTTGGATTACCAACAATTCTAGAATACATGGTGTTTCTTGATGAGTTAGTTTGCAAGATGGTTAAGAGTAGTTTGGCTTGCCAGAGGTAAAGATTTTTTTCTTGGAATGTCCTGTAGGTTTTCTGCAAAACAAAAATATGTCGTATGTCATCTAATATTAATCTCACTTACTTTGCAAATAATGTTAAATAACACTCTAATTTAGTTGTCTTCTCCTGAGTTATTTACTGCCTTTAAGATTAAGAGCTCTAGGAGCAAAACTATTTTCAAATATGTATTACTTCAAACAAAGAGGGAGTAGTTACAAAGTCTATGATTGTATGCATCCTCTCAAGCCATCATTTGCTTCGTATGTTTTATTGAAATCTGATATATGATCTTATGTGCCATAATCTCTAAAGGAGATGTGCAGCCCATCCTAAAGTTGGACATCTGTGGGCTGGACAGGCAGAATCCTGAGCTGGCTGAGCTCAGTTGAGTGATCAAGAGATCAGTCAGGGAAAGCAAACTTGCTGTGACTATATCCCCTGGTTGGTTTTGGTTTTTGTTTCTCAGGAGGTTCTCTGTTCAAACACTTCACTGCCATTTCTGGATTCCCTCTATAAAGTCTGGTGATACTCTACCTTCTATGGCCATCCCCCGAATAGGACAGATTCACTTCTAGTGATTTAATTTAACTGTTCCTAGCATACTTGGGACCAATCTCAACAGATGCACAGCAAGGAAAGGTTCTCGAGTATTAGCTGCCGGTACACAAGTCTAGTTTAAACACTTCACAGCATAGTTGAATGGGGTTTAGCAGATTTAATGTCACATTACATGTCCTGTGATATTTACCTAATGCCAGAGGACTGCTTCAGAAATTTGACTGCAGTATCAAATTTTGTATTTGACTGGCCTATTTGGATGTTTCCAAATACCTATACTTTTTTTTATACTTCACCCATAACATTTCCTGGCTCTGAATGTCTGTTTAAAGGAAGATTTTAGCTGATCACTAATGTCCATTTGCCTTTTCAAACAAAACTCTGCAATTTCTCATGTGCTGATAGCTTTTCTCAATTATGATACTTGTTAGAATTTATTATCCATGTCAAGCTTATTTTTATGCCATTGAGTTGAATACTTGCAAACCCAGAAAAATTTTGGGCTTTAACAGATCACAAACAGTCTAACATCAACTAATTGCATATTGCAGTGAGAAGAAAAATTGGATCTTGGATTTCCAAAATATACTGTATATAAGTAAGAAGAGCTCATGGACAAATTTGGGATGTTAAGAAAAATATACCAAAAGAAATAAATAAGCACACCCCTACCCCCAACAAAGGCTTAATGTATTGTTTTGTGTTCACTACGTGTGAATCCTGTAGTTTGGAAGAAAGAAGCTCTGAAACCAGAAGCAGCAAAGCTGACAATTAACAATGACAACAGTGGTTGGGGATTAGTATGGCAATAATGATGATGATACTACTAATAATAATTATAATAATAAAGGCACACATATATCACTGTATAACCAGAACCTTAATACTAGGAAGAAACACATTGAGATCATACATACAAAGAACGATGCTACTGTCATTTCTACTAGTAGTCTAATTCATAAATCTATCCAACACAGCTTTTCTAAGACTAGCCAGAGACCAATTATCCCAGTGGGATACTGAAAGAAAAAAACGTCCTCTTGCAGGAGAATTGTTAAGGGTGAGATTAGTGGAAATGACCCAGAAAATGTTAGCATAGGAGAAACCAGGGAATTTAGCAATGAAGAAATTACCTAATTCTGAAGAAGAAAATGTGAAAACAGAACAGAAGCTAGGTGGAGAAAGAATTGAGATTTGAGAAGGACTTGAGGGATGCATGGTTGATGACAGGCTTAACATAAGGCAGCAGTGTGAGCTAGTAGCCAGGTGACCAACCATATCCTAGGCTGCATCAGGAGCAGTGTGGCCAGCAGGTTGAGGGAGATGATTCTGCCACTCTACTCTGCTCTCATGAGATTCACCTGTAGTACTGAGTCCAGCTCTGGGGTCTCCAGAACAAGAAAGACCTAGAAGTGTTGGAGGGAGTCCAGAGGAGGGCCACAAAGGTGATCAGGGGCTTGAGCACCTCTCCTTTGAAATCATGCTGAGAGAGTTGGGGTTGTTCAGCCTGGAAAAGAATCTGAGGAGATGTAATTACAGCCTACCGAGAGGGATTGTTCACCAGGAAGTGTAGTGATGGGACAATAGGGAAATGCCTTCATGCTGTAAGAGGGTAGGTATAAATGAGATGTTAAGGAGAAATTCTTTACTGTGAGGGTGGTGAGGCACTGGCATGGGTTGCCCAGAGAGGTGTGGAAGCTCCACCCCTGGAAGTGTTTAAGGCCAGGTTGGATGAGACTTTGGGCAACCTGATCTAATGGAAGGTGTTCCCTGCCCATGACAGTGGGGTCAGAACTAGATGATTTTTGAGGTCCCTTCCAAATCCCAAGTATTCTATGATTCTAAAATTTTAAAGATTATACTCAATAAAAGTGATTTTATTGTATGTAAGATTTATAGGTCTTTCTGCAAGTCAGGTCACTGATGACACATCCCAGATGCTAACCAAGAATCAGTAGCTAGCATTGTAATTACCTTACTCTGTACAACCATGTATAGTGCTGGGGTTTTTTTTCTTGCTGGTTTTGGTAAAATCTACCTTTTAGCACTTGCAGTTCCTCTGGGTTTACTAGAGATCTCTAATATATTATGAGGATACATAATTACAGCCTAATGGGGAGCAGTAAAAATTATATACTTGAGGAGCAATTTCAGTGATGACTGCTAATACCTTGGTCTAAACACTTGTTCAAGGACTTCGAGGTATATGTGAGGACTTCTCTGTGAGAAGTAAGAAGGTTTCTTGGGAGATAATATCTTCTTGTGGGGAAAACCCCTGAAACATAGTGTGGAGTAGAGTGCCAGGCTTCTTTGTGGTTTTCATGTTTCTTACCATGAAAGATTTGTGAGTATTTCAAAGTGAACAGTATATTTTAATATAGCTATCAAAACTTCTCTGTAAATAAAGATCCAATAAAACTGTATTTTATTGGTAGAATTAACAGTACACTGAGTGGTGTCCTATATCATGTGGGTTTAATTGATTAGTCTGAATTCCATATATGGCATACTCTCCCAGTGTTTTACAGGTGTACACACTAAAACAGGTAAGCTTAATTGTAATTTTTACATGAACAGCTAAATCCTGTTCTCAGTTTCACATTTATGAAGAATCTGCATACTTATAATTGGATTTTCTGATAGGGTCCTTACAGGAATAATGCAAAAAATTTTCCTAGTTGTCCGATTTATTTTAACATTTCATTCGTTGATTTATTAAGGTTTATTAGGGTAATTAAATGTGTTTAGTTAGGTGATCATGGCTATGAAAAGTCAAACATTTAATGAGATTATATCAACATAGTACTTGAGAATGACTGATAAGTAATGTATATAAATGAAGAGAAGTATTCACTAAACCAGCTTCAGTTTTAAATTTATGCAAGATCAAGACTAAAATATTGTTATTGTTTGAGTATGTTGGTGTTTTCTGTAGTGGGGTGCTGGTGGAGGAGGGGGCACTGCAGGGGCAGCTTCTGCAAGAAGCAGCTGGAAGCTTTTCTCAGGTACCGTAAATACCAGCTGGGCTTAAGGCCAGATTCTGCTGCTCACAAGGCTGGGCCCATCAGTGCTGGTCACAGCACCTCTGGGAATCACATTTTAGAGAAAAATGTAAACAGTTGCATTTTGCCGCTAGAGAAGGGAGTGAGAAGATATAAGAAACTGAAGATACCAAGGTCAGTGAACGGGAGGAGAAGGTGCTGAGAGAAGGTTCCATGCGGCCTGTGGAGAATGCCATGGTGGGGTGGGTGTTCCCTCGCAGCCCATGGAGGATGAAGACACCCCACTTGCAGCCTGTGGAGAGGCACCTGGGCCAGGCAGGGGCCCACCATGGAGCAGGGGGAGGAATATGGAAGGATCTGTCACCTATGCTGGAGCAAGCCCCTGACAGCACCTGCAGCCTGTTGAGAGATACAGACGGAGATAGAGACTGAGACCCATGCTGGAGCAGGTTTGCTGGTGGGGGCTTGTGACTCTGGACAAGGCTGGAGCAGTCTGGGACTGAGAAACTGAGACATTCTATGAGTTTCTAACTGGACCCTATAGAAGTGACCCATGCTGCGTTGGTGAAGAGCCAAAGCCAATCAGTGATGCTCATAGTGCCTCTGTGAATCAGTTTTAAGAGGAAAAAAAAACAAAACTGAAACAAAACAAAAGCAACTGCTTTTGCCACCAGAGAAGGGAGTGAGAATATATGAGAAACTTTACAGATACCAAAGTGAGTGAAGAAGAGGAGGAGATGATGCTCTGGGTGCTGGAGAGAGAGATTCCTCTGTAGCCTGTGGAGAAGACCATGGTGGAGCAGGTTATCCCCCTATAGCCTGTGGAAGATGATGGGGAGTAGAGATCCAACCTGCATCGCAAATCCTGTGGTGGAATGGGTGGAGACATGGAAAATGCTGTGACCCATGTTGGAGCAAGCTCCTAATAGGATCTGCAGTTTGTGGAAAAAGAGGCCCATACAGGAGCAGGTTTGCTGGGGGTACTTGTGACACTGTGGGGGACCAGGCTGGGGCAGTATGTGACTGTGAGACTGAGACACGTTCTGTGAGTTCATACAATGACCCATGCTGGGCCAGCTGATGAAGAGATGAAGCCCTGTGGGAAATAACTCACGAAGAAGTTGGGGAAGGACTGTCTCGCATGGGTGGGATCCCATGGTGGAACAGGGGAAGAGTGTGAAGAATGCACACCCCCACACACACCACCAACACCACCTCCTTATTTTCCTTGCTAAGAAGGAAAACAACTCATGAGCTGACATAAAACTCCATCCCTGTATCCCCCTGTGACATCTGTGCATGAGTAGGGAGACAAATCAAGAATAAAGTGCATAAAGAAGGGAGGGGCAGGGGGTGGTCTTTTAAGATCTGTTTGTATTTCTTATCTGACTCTGGTTTCTCTCTGTGTGTAGTGTAATAAATGAGATTGTGGTTTTTTTCCTTCTAGCCCATGTTGACTCTGTTTTGCTTGTGAAATTAATTGCTGACCAATCTCCCTCTGTCTTAACTGCAACTCCAAAGCTTCTCAATAGATGGTTTCTCCCCTGTCCAGCTAAGAGGGGAGTGATAGAGTGACTTTGGTGGGAGTCTGGCCTCCAGACAGGGTCAAACCACCACAGAGTATTTTTTGTGTATATTCTAAACAGTTAAGATTCTTTCAGAACCAGTTCTTAATTATTTCTCTTTCACACTGTTACCATTGTTCAAAAATCAAAAGGTTTTCTAATTAGCTAATTTTCCTAAATTTAGTATGGATTACAAAAGCGTCAATTACTCCTATGCTAGTTGCAAGCTTTAACACCACTGTTGTACATGTGTTTCAATTAGAGTTCCAGTTTTGAACATCTTAAAAATCATATATTACTGTTTTACTGTCTTCATGGTTTTTGTCTGGATAAACAACTTCATGTCCCGCTGCAAAGGACAGTCCAGTGCTTACGCTATTCACTGTTTTCTTAAGCATCATTCAAATAAATTCTTATCTGATCATATTCAAAACTCTCCTGTTTTGTTTCAGTGAAAGCTGCTGAATTGTCAGTCTTCTGAAACCTTCAGTGGAGACTTGCAATACTGTTTGACGGAAAACATATTTCTAAGTTCTTGGTCAGTCATCAGCTAGTAAGTAGCTTCTCATATTTTCACACTTTTCATCACCTCCCATGAAGTGTTTGGGATGTCTTAGGTAATTTTTTTTTTTTTACTTCATTATTTTTTATTTCTTTTATAAAAAAGTGTTTTTCTTTTTCTGGTGGTCCTTTAAAGTCAACAACACATTTAAGTCAGAGTTTTAAGTGTTTCGGAAAAAAAAAACCAAACCAATAGCATTTTCTTAGTACTCCTGATTAGCATCTGTGCTGTTCCGTGACCTGTATTGCTCCCAGAGTACAAAACATAAGTGGTAATAAGAACAACTGTAACAACTACATTGCTCCATTATCCCGATAGAAGTGGTTAAGAGTGATACCTAGAAATAAATTACTAGAGATGGTAAATACAGTTAAATAGTACATGAACAGCTAGGTTATTTTATTTTCAGATTGTAATTTTTATTACTATTTTACATACTTTGTTCCTCACACCAATATAGTCTTTAATGTTAGGAAAATTTTGAGACACCCGTTTAGAAACAGACGCTCTTGTGGTCTTGCTATACCCATTGTCTTGCATAATATTTTTCATTTTTATTCTTTTGCTTTGTTTCTAAATCTGAAGATGAAAAGTGGGCTGATATGAGAGTAGAAAGTTTAAGATTTAAAGTGGTGAAATTATAGGAAGGAAAAAACTCACAAAACTGCAGAATAAGGGGAAGATATCTGTAACATTTGAATGATACAAATTCTGATCAGAAATCAGGCATAACCTTTTAAAAATTATTACCTGTCCTCTGTCTTCAAACATATATAAGGGAACATATTCAGTCTCAGACTCATAGCCTGAGAATGTCAGCATAAATCATACAAGGGCTTGGTTTTCTATTGGTACTATATCTAAGTAACTTCAGTGCTCATTGTGCCAGGTATGTATGATTGAGTTAGAGGAGAAGGATATTTTAATCATGGGAATGCTACAGGTCTTTTTTAAATGTCATTGTGTACTGTGAATTTTTATCAACACTTGAAACTGGTGAATAATTTGGGTCTGCTTCTGTATTTTCTTTTATCATATTAACATAAAAGAGAAAAAAACTCTTCTAGAGAACAAATCTGGTATCCTAAAAGGCAAGAGTGTGATTGATGTCAGAGAGCCATAGCCACAGACTGAGCTGAGTGGTGTGACACTGTGCATGATATCACTGAGTAGGTGAAAGTGTAACACTGAGAGGTGGAATAAAGGTGTTCATTTATAAAGGACTCGTCAGATGACACACTCAAAAATTCATGATTGTTTTGAGGACTATTACAATGGTGTACCTCTTCAAAGCTTTTGAAGAGCTTTAGCTGTGCATGTCTCTTATGTCAGCAGGAGATGTGCCGTGCTGTGATAAGATTTAGCTGATATTCACATATTTTGTTACTGAGCAAATCAGGCCTTGATCACTTTTATGGCATGCTATGGATTCTGAAAGTAAGTTTAAGCAAGTAGTATATTCATTAAGTGATGAATTATATAAGTAATCAGTTTAAAACTTCATGTCATGTTAACAGTTGGGTTGTACATGCTCAGTAGACACTTGTCACATGCTTTTAGGAAAGTAAGACAAAACCACCATATATGTTGGATTAGTAAAAGCACTCTTGCATTATACTGACAAAAAGTTGCATGTTGTATTATATGAGAGAATAAACCCTCAGTTGGTCTACAGCATGAAATTAAGCATCTTAAAGGAAAAGTAGGTGTTGGCCAGCACTGTGTAATTTTAGTTTGAAGATGAACTGAGCCATGGAGTCAATGAAGACACATTTTTGTGATGTTAGTTTCTAATAACATTGAAAGGATTGTTAGGGATGTTATATCAGCTTTGTTTGAAGGACCTCCTCTGTCCGGGAAGGATGAATTGGCCTGGACACAACTATATTTGCCATATGGTGTTAAGAAGACTTCCCTCTGGCAAGGAATAATCATCTTTTGATTCAGGACGGCTTGAGTTTCTCTACGGTGTACTAACGTGAACTGGGGTGTAGCCCAGCTGCTCTGCTGCAACCTGAAGTATAAAATGCAAGAGGCACTTATAAAATGCATGGGTCAATTGTGAGTAGGAGGAAACACTCAGAATGTGGGTTTTCAGTTAAACCTGTCACATGAGTGTAATAAAGCACTAGATTAGGATCTGGCACCTTGTTGTAGTTGAAAGCAAATGAGGTTGAGGCCTATGTTTAGAAATGAATATATATCTTTAAAAACACAGTAGCCTCACAGAAACATGGGCTAAGATTTAGTTGGCTGATTTGTGATTAAAAATTAAGATAATTAGTATACATATTAAACTGATAGAACACAGTTACTACCCAGACTGGAAAAACAGTTAAAAGTGATGCTAACAGAGAAGTTTTTCCATTTTGTTTCTTGCTGATATGATACAATGCAAAATCCCCACACAGACAAAACCTTATGGTTGATTTTACAAAATGTATTCAGCAAATGAGCTTATGAAGAACAGTAGCTAGAAATAATTATTTGAACTAAAGAAGAAATACACCCAATGAATCTTTTTCAGTTACAGGAAAGTTTCTGATCAACGTTGAATTTTTCAAATAGTATCTTCCACAGAAATCATGGATATTCTTTCTCTTATGCTTAGAGACTATTAAGTTTTAGCATTTTAAGAATCATACTGAGAAATAGTAAAGTACGGTTTTGGATTTTGCCACATAATAATATATAAAAGGAGAGAAAAATAAGATAATTTCTATAATTTATTAT